>JAODUD010000036.1:16765003-16783804 GCA_026784285.1 Stomatorhinus walkeri
CAAACTTAATGGTTACTGATAATATATAAATTCCTTCATATTTGAAGCCCCAAGGGCCCCTGGGCAGCGGCCCCTCTGGCCCGGTCCGTAATCCGTCCCTGCATGTTGTTACAAAGGGCAATACATATTGAGTGTCTTTTTCACATGAAACTGGGTATTCATTTCTCTGATTACTCAAAAATTCTAACAGGGGAGCAGCACAGAATTGCATTTTCAAACTTCCAGCATTGGCAATTTCAATTAATTCCTCTTGTGACCTCTAATCAAGACTCTCTTCATCAGTTCTACATTTGAAAGGTTTTCTGTTCCTGTATAAATGATGGCTGCTGAAGTATTCTTTCAGGTGGATAAGATGTGACAATATTATAGGCTGGACACTGTCTGCAGTGATACAGACATTCATTAAGCTTCCTCTCCCACAGTCCGATTTTGTGTATGATTGCACAAATTACGTATGTTGTAATTGTGACCCTGCATGCTTTTATTCAGGATATTTAACAGCTGATGAAATTTGTTTGACAAGTAAGGAAGTTCCTAGAACACAAGGCAAATTGAGTGCTCACAGTCACGTGAGAGGCAGTCACACAGCTCATTGTGGAGTTCAAACACTCATTGAGAAACTAGACTATAAGACAGCCACTGGACCTCTGAATGTAGCATAAGACTTTCAAAATTGGCACCCATGCCTGTCATTACATAGTTTGCCAAACATTCCGTGTTTAAGGTGACATGCTAACAACTAGCAACATTTTCAAGAACACGTTTCAATGTGTCCTCCAGTCTTTTAGTGACAAGTGTTTCTCTGTGAAGCATGCAGTGTGTACCCACAGCATCCAGAGTTTTGGTCTTTATTAATCCAAGGACTCTACTATGCATGCCTGTCATGTCAGTGGCTCCATCCATGCATGCCCCCCTGCAATGACACCAGTTAACTGAATTTACCTGCATGAAATTTACATGCATATTATTTATATAATACATTGTGGGGACCATTTTTTCAGTCCCCCAAGGGGAAACTCAATGTTATACAGATCTGTGATCTGTGACTGCAATCAAAAAACTAAAAATATCAAAAGTCTTGTTCTTTGGTTATTTACAGTTAAGGTTAGGGCTGGGTAGAGGTTAATTTTTGGGATTAGGGTTTTTCCCATAGAAGTGAATGGATGGTCCCCACAAAGATATGTGTGTGTGTCTGTCTGTCTATCTATCTTTAGTCAATCTTTTGGATATTAAAATCCCCTTTTCTAAGGTGAATGGGAGATATGGAGGTTCATGGTCATTTGAGATTAAAGGTGGAAGGGGGGATTGGTGCTGTCGTCCTCCCACTCTTGTCGATCACTTAAGTTGTCGACAGTAGTTTGGCTTGACACCAAAACCCCTGGAAACCCTCATGTCTGTGCTTCTTTCCAGGTCTCTCTTTTAGCCAGGCTGCCATAGTTACTTTATTACTGCCGGAGGTTATGTTAGGTGTAGGGCAGTAACTCTTCTCCACCTTCTCTTTTAGCCAGGCTGCCATAGTTAGTTTATTACTGCCGGAGGTTATGTTAGGTGTAGGGCAGTAACTCTTCTCCATCTTCTCTTTTCCAAGCTGATCCTGAGCCAACACTACACCGCCTGAACCCTCACTGGACTCCTTGGAGATAATTGCATGGAACCAACTGGGACTTTTAAAACTATATGGACTGAAATGAATGGCAATGTAAATGCAGTTTCATGCTCCCTGGTCACCTAGAGGAGGATGGGGTCCCCTTCTGAGTCTAGGTTCCTCTCAAGGTTTCTTCCTGCTAGAGGGAGTTTTTCCCTGCGACTGTCGCCTCAGGCTTGCTTGGTGGGGGTTCGAGACGGTAACATGTAAAGTGCTTTGTGACAATGACTGTTGTTAAAAGTGCTATATGAATAAAATTGAGTTGAGTTAACTACTTGATTATAGTCAATAAAACATGTAGCTACTGAGCTGATTATTCATTCATGATCTAATAAGATATGTTGGTTATTCTACCAAGCTATATGTGTTATGACTCGCGCTGTCGTTCGGGCAAACAGTGAGCAGGCGGACGGCAGCGGAGTCTTCAGAAGGGGTTTTATTCTTGGGAAAGCGGAGCACAGGGTACAAAACTGACAAGGCACGAAGCACTGAGCACAAGCAAAACCAACCAAACAAAATGACAGATCTGGGGGAGACTGACTTAGACGCAGACTAAATGCACAAGACAATCAGGCACGGATCGACAACAGCTGCTTTCCATCAGGAGCAGACACGAGGTAACAAGGGGGGCATGGCACACATGAGGCTCTGACGGGCGGATCATGACAATATGTAACTGATTTTTATAATAATTAATTAATTAAAAAATAATTAATAAAAGCAAATCTTGTTAAAATCACCCGGAAATGTATTTTTTTGGTAAAAATGTTGCTGCCATGGTATAGGTGAACTTGTGCTCATGTACCCTCAGCGGCACCTCCTCCTAGTGGTGATTTTGCAGCCATGTCAAATACAAAATGACATGCTTTTTTCCATGTTAAATAATGGTGCAATTTGAAGTAAACTGCCTACCACAAACCATAGTTAATCACGTCATATGATTCAATTAAATATTCTCCTGCTTTAAAAAGGAACTCCTACAAATGCATGTGCAATATGGCCAGTCGCAAAAATAACTTTGTCAGTGCCATTCCACCACTAACTTTTCACCATGCATCTATAGCAAATCTCGACAGTACTAATTTAGCGCCAAAAGAGGGTTAGTGCTAAACTGATAGTAAATCTGGCCTCAAGTGTCTTCTACAGCTGCCCTATAGTGCTGCTGCCTCATTTTGGAGGCAATTTGTCTGAAAATTTAATCAGGTGTACAGCTTCATCCATATCGAAGCAATAGTAAGGTCCTTCTGATACTTTTTAACTTGTCACATTCACAGTGTCAAATGTCATCTGCTTTCACTGTTACACTTTCTGCCACTAAGTGGCTTTGCTTCAATTTTAGAGTGATCTGCCTCAAAATTCAATCATTTCCAGCCTGTAACCAATGCTTTGGTAACGTTTGACAAAGATCCATAAGAATTTTCTGAGTTTCCGTCTTAACGGGGACAAGTGTTACATCTGCCTATTTTATGCAGCGCCGCTTCAGCTATGGGAAGATCTGTCTCAAATTGTAAACTGTTCCAGCTCCTCCCCCCTCTGATAAAATTAAAAAAAGATCTATAAAACAGTTTTTGAGGTATCGCCTTAATAGGAAAGCATCTGTGGTAGCAGACTGGTCCCAAAGACATATGTATTCCTCATATGGGGAATATCATTAACAGTGATACGTTTTCTTGTCTTGCCATTCACATTAGTTGGGAATCTCTAAATTCTGCCCAGGTCTAGCATTTTGACTGGTAGATAGAAGTTGGTGATACAGTATGATTACTTACAAAAGTCTTGACACACTATTACTGCAGTAGGAAATGTATTTCAAATGCTGTATTAGTTTATTTTATTCCTGCATCAGAAGCTACAGGGTGGAACAGAAAACAGTAAGGTGGCAGAGTGGGGCAGTGGTTAGCACTGTTACCTCACATCTCTGAGTTCAAGTGTCTGTCAGGATTCCATGTGTGTGGGGTTTCTTCTGGCTATGCTGGTTTCCCCTCATAGTCCAAAAATGAGGTAAGGCTAGTTGGATTCCCTGATTATCCATGTGTGAATGTGCTTTATGTTGAGTTAGTACCCTGTCCAGGATTGTTCCCTGCCTTGGGCCCATAGGTTCGGGATCCCTGTGATCCTGAATAGGGAATGCGGTTGCAGAAAATGGATGCTGTCACTTAAAACCCATAAAAGTGGCATGAACAGAAGGAAGCATAAACTGGTGTTTCATACAACTGAGTTTTTCTTCTATAAGTGCTAATTTAAATAATTTAAATGGCCAGTGTCATAAAACCTGTCTATAGCACAGATGAAAATTTCAATATAGAAATCATTCAACATGGTGATGCTTTGCCCTAAAATAAAAAACAGACAAAAATAAATATCAGCGCCATATTTTGTGTTATTTTAAAGCAGCAACAAGACATAGTATGAATGGGTGATTCCTGTTTTGGGCCACATATTCAATGTGTTTAATTGGCTCTTATTTTTTTATACATTAGACAAATCTTTATAACAGACCTATTTTATTATGTGTTTAGGTGTTTTATAAAAGATAGGAAATTAGTATAGCGGCACTAGGTGCCATATCACCTGTTACATCCCCAGTAGTCTAGGGGCAGGCAGGACATAACAACCAGTCAACCAAAAGAACCAAACGGGAAGGAAACCCACATACACACGAGGTTCAACACTTATTATATTTAATATTGGGGAGAATTACACGCCAAATAAACTGTACAGACTAGGCCTGGGAGGTTGAACTTCATTAATCAATTACAATTTCAAAAATAAGTACATATTTAATGGCATTACACATTTTTGAAGATTTCTGTTTGCTACTATTAGTCATCAAACATGCACTTCCTCATTTGCCTAATGGTCGATGTCACTTAATGTAGAAAAAAAAATCTTCTGTGAATTTATTCAGCTGGACAAAATGGCTGAAACTAGCCAGCAAGAAACTAGTGCGATAATGCGTGATTCACAACAAGAATGTGAAGATATAAGGGACTCTGCCTGGTTGACTGCAGACTGATTATATTTCATTGAGAATCTTTAATGGTGATTCTTATCACCAATATTTCAGAATATTAGAATAGTTTGCTTTTGAACATCCTGCAAAATAGCATATACTATGCTATAATATCTAGACAGTATGAAAAATTAGGTTCCCTCCAAACTTACTTGTATGTAACCAAAACTAAAGGCAGCATTTGATTGCATGTCACTTTAAGTTTTAAGCTATTTTATGCATATGAATCTATCTTAGCTCTCTATTGTCAATTGTTTGAAATTTTAATTTCACACTACAATTTAGACAGTTTTTTGTCGCTGCTGGCATTTCTGTCCTGTTGGTAGTTAAATAAATAAAAATGTGTTATTACATATTATTGTCTACTTGTCATTTTCCTTACTTAAGACCATAAGAATACATTACTCCGAATGTTCAGCAGTGTGGAAACAAGGCCTCACGAATGCTAGCCACCTAAACCAACAAATAACACGAAGCCTTAATAGCAGCCAATATCCAGCACAGGACTTGGGCCAAAACAGCGCAAACAGCAAAGGCGACACAAACATCAGTCCCTGTCAAGAAGGACTTCACTGATTGGACAGGGTGCTCCAATTATACTTCCCTTCACAGCTAGATACAATTTCCCTGTTGACCAAAGGGAGACAATTAGTGAAGCAAGCAATCCAGAAAACCCAGCAATGTAACACCTCCTCCTCTGAACCTATCCCAGATTTGGGTCAAAGTAATGCTGTTGTACAACTAGAGAAGTTAACATCAGTTTTACCATTCATCAGTAAATGAAGTATACCTGAAATTGTAGTAAAAAAAACTACAAAAAGTTTGCCAATATCAGGTTAATATCTACCCCAAATCTTCTGGGGCATGCTGGGTATGGGGCAACTTTAAAGGCAATAAAAAAAAAATCGGCAGCCAGCAGCAAAGCTATGACTCTGATTAGCCTAGCTAAGCCATATGTACCCAGTTACCCCATAAACAAAAAGACAAAATAATGAAAAAGTGCACTAATGGAAAGACTGGTATGCAGCCGTATAACTTATCAGATTTAAGGTACCCCAGTTTAAATGAACTTTATCTTCATTCCCTTACAACTAGCCCAGACTAGCATAAATCTGACAAGTTAACCAGCTAAGCTAAGCTTCAGAATACAAGCCCCTAATGTCTATCAAACTTACGAGAGAAACAGCAAGTCTGATAGTCTATTCTGAATTATCCTTCATGCAGGACAACTGTACCAACCTGTACAGCACTAGCAACCAGATCTAGCTTGAAGGATCAATTAAAATTAGGGACAATGAGCAAAGAAGAGTGGCAGAGTAGACTTTTTAGCTACAGCACATCGATAGCCTCTGCAGTATGTGTGCAATTTTGAATAGAACTCTATAACACTTGTCTGCGGCAGTAAATCAGGGGTTAAAAACTATTTCATCTATATGGTGAATGGTGTGCCTCTACACCAATTCTGCAGGACTGACCCAAATGGACTCCAGTTTCATGAACAGCAAACAAAACAAAGGGCACTGCTTCATGTCAACTATTCCCAGTATCCAAGCAATACTCATGCAATATTGCCTTTAAGGTTTGATGCCAATGCTCAAGTGCTCAAGTGCCCCTTGACTTTAATGGTGGTATAGACTGGACATAACATCTCACACCTAGAATGCAGAGAATTCTTAAATGTCCATGAAATAAAATGTGACCCCTGACCACACAGAACACCCCAGTCCTCAAATGGTGGACCACTACTGTTCCTGATTGTATGGGCAATTAACAATCAAATACTTAAACCCTTGAGACTCTCACCTAAGTGAAAAGTCAAACTAGAATTACTTGCTGTGTGTTTGATTTGGTTTAGAATTTTATCCTCCTGAGACCCCACCCATTCATTTATACCCATTGTAGTGGATATTTTGTTTTTCAATATATCTTTTCACTGAAGTAAGGAAACACATTAACTCCTGATGTACACTAAAAAGGGCATGCTGTGAAATTAAAAATAAAAATAAATTTGTAAGATGTCTAATTTCTTCCAAAGATAAATAACCTAAAATTGAAGGACACTTTTTTCCTTGGGTTTCAGGAGGCTATTAGTACAGAGGTGCTTTTTCTCTAGTTATACCATTCTGAATTGTCTCCAAAACTCTGTCTACACCTGATCTACTTTTGTATGAATGTTTAACCTGATTTCACAATGGCAATTTGGGATTTTGGAAAATAAATTCTGCAATTGGATCCGTACTTGTGAGTTTCATGACTCCGTGATACAGGGTACCTTGATTTTAAATCAGTCTTGCTTTCTTCAGTCCAAGTCTAATAAACAATTATACTAATTGAATAACTACACAGGCAGTATAGTTGTCTTTGGCTTGTCTATGACTTTTTAAAAATCTTGAATATGTGTACAAATTAAATTGAAAATTAATTAAAATAATATATAACTTTCTAAACTTTGTATAATATATGAGATAAAAGGAACTTTCTATATTTTAAGGTCTGTCTTTAAAATATCCACTGGTATCTGTTTGCTTACACCTGATCACTTCTGGTTTAATAATACATATTCATCAGTACAGAAAGTAACCCACATAACTGGATTAGAGTATAATACTGAAATGCTATGCAGTGATGATGGGAGAGATGTGGAAAAACTGACACTACTACATCCACATTCAGAATGAGTATAAAACAGTCATATCTACACTCTAACAAGCAAATAAGTGTGAAGGCAGAGAGAAGATGCTCATTTTTCCGATCAAAAAAATAACAGTTACACTACAGTACTATTACTCTTTAGCTTCAGCAAGTTTGTTGTTCATCTCTTTACTTTTCTTTTTGTCATTGTCTGTGGGTGATGACTTGGGTTCCTTCTCCTTTTTCTTGGCACTCCGCGCCGATGACAGCTGCTTCTCTTTCCCTTTCTTTACGGGTTTACTGTAGCTTGGTGTCGTAGTCTTCGTTGGTTTAGAATGTGGAGTGCTTGGCCTCTCCGCCTGGGGACGCAAGGGGGACGACTTTAAAGCTGAAAACTGTGATTAACTTAAAATAAAATCCATGGGGTTGCAAATGTTTGTTTACAATTTATACATTCAAAGTATAATGTGTACAAAGTATAATAGCAAAGCAATGTAACTGGTTTTAATGGCCTATTTGACCATGATACTCAAAAGACTGCTGCAGGCTACTAAACAAAACAAAAAACGAGCTTTATATTATGTACTGATTTTGTTTGGTAAGCAGACCCAATCGTCAACCACTGAGAATATGATCATAGACCATTCCTCCCACCTTAATGGGTTCTTTGCCAGGCTCGCTGTACAAGCTGCGTATCCTTCGATGCTCCTGTATCTTGTTGTCAGTAGGTATGTTCTGCGCCTGCTCCCCCCTAAAGGTGGCGCTGTAGCTGGTCTCCAGGCTAGCCTTCGCCTCCATTGGGGGGGCGTACTGTGATTTGGCTTTTATGGGCTTCACTGGCTTCACGTCAGCATATGCTTTGAATTCATTCCTTAAAACAAAGATGGATGTTAGAAAAATACACAAGAAAACATGGAATCTATCAAGAAATCCTCCCAAGTCTCCAAAAAAAAATCATTAAATTTTTGTTGTGCCATGAGATTTGTGTGATGCCAAGATAAGGGTTGCTACTTACAGGACTGCAAATGGACCACAATTTCCATTGACTTAATTAAGATATAATTCATCCATCCATCCATCCATCTGCCCATTCAGTATTGAGTCATAGGATACATATAGTTAATGCATAATAAATTATTCATCATGGTGTATCCTTGTCTTAGTCACGTGCCAAACTAAATTCCATAATACACAAACTTCACAGAGTATGTGACCAATATGATAATGTATATGTTTCACTACTTTAATAAAACATAGTTTAAACCAATATCCATGTATCATAGGCAAGGTGATATAGTGATCTACTATATTCTATGGATAAAGAAAGAAATTCCCCATAGTATACACTTCCTTCCATCCACAAACCTATTATCCTAGTCTGGGTTGTGGGACGGGAAATAGACAGAAGGCTGCGGTATACTCTGGATGGGACGCCAGTCCATCATAGGGACCATACACAATAATACCCTATAAGATTTTAGAGCTAGTTTGACTGTCTATCTTTAGATTGCTAGTGGAAACAAGAGTATACCCATACAATATGGCAAGAACCTGAAAACGCCACACACTCCAGCAGTGTAAGGAGCAGTGCTAACCAATGAGCCACCACAGGCCACTCCTGCACACCAGTATACTGAATACTGAGTGCAAATAAAAGTCAGCAATTTACATGAATCACAGGGCTGTAGACTGGAGAAAAAGTGGGATACTCGAGCAGCATGCAATCACGTGAGACAGAGCGCACACTTCCGGCACGATATTTAAAGCCAGCAGCCTAGAAGTATGAGGTGACAGTGCTAACTCTACCAGCTTCATTTTAAACAAGATACATGCATCCATACATCCAACCATTTTCTTGGGGGGCTTGGGGGGGGCAAAGTCTATCCCAGAAGCTATGGGCTCAAGGCAGGGAATAACTCAGAATGGGACAAAATGCATGATAAGACTGACCAGATATGCAGCAGGAATGAGAGAGAGATGCTGGGGATGTTTAAACATTCAGAGTATGGACACACATTGCTTACTCCATGGATTTTGTGCTAACTTGCACCACAAATTTTGATTTCTTGAATTTTTAAAAATATTTTTGATCTGTGTACATTTGATTCCACACTACTGAAACCCATGTGACGCCCATTGTAATTTAATGTATTTCATTCAAAATGTCTGTCATCAAAAGAAAAGGGCAAGACAGAGATTCATAATCTTTCAGAATAATCAATTGCTGATGTTGCTGTTAGAGTGCTGTAGTGGGTTATACTGCCTCATATTTCTGTGTGTCTGCAGTTTGCTGGGCTGTGCTGAGTCAAACAGTTAATTGAAATGACATCTCTGAACTGTCTGTAGTGTCTGAGTGAGACCAATCTGCAGTCCAGGCCTGTGCCCCCCCTTGTGTGCTGTGCTACAGGCCTCCCCAGCAACCTTGTGCTGGATGTGGTTGGAAGTTGCACATTACTGTTAAGATTATTATTCTAATTCTAATATCTAAATAAATAACTATGTTGTGTTCAATATTAGATTTGCCAAGAGATATGGAAGAATCACAGTTTTTATGATGACTGATTTAGAGCCAATAATTCCTGAAAAGCTGTTCATGTCAGACATATAAAACAGAGATCATATAAAAACAACCACAAGCATAAGGTGTCATCTAAAATATTCACACTTACTCATTTTCCAGTGCTCCTCTAGAGTTAAAAGCCCAGCTATGCATTATCCGTACGGCCTTTGGTGTCAGAGATTATGATAACAGAAGATATCTGACATCTAAAGATATTTTCAATGTCAGGATCCCCAGAGATTTTGAATCTCAGGATATATTATAAAATTTTTAAATGTATTACTTAGTCTGATCTCCTGTAAATAACTAATGAAGGACCTAGATGTCACATATTAATTAAATATGTAAAATTACAGTTCTCACAGAAAGTCTTGATTAATTTGATAAAAATTGAAATTTGCCAATACCTAGCACCAAAAATTGCAATTGTAGTAATCAACTCCCAAAAAGATACCAAACTCAAATCTTTGGTGTTTTATGTTAGTGTAAAGCTATTGCACCTAGCGAGCCTGCTTGTCAGTGGACTTTTTAACTCAAAACTGACACTTTCAATTTACTACTACTTGAAACGAATGGTTTACTTAAAGCTGCAGATTGTTTGTAAAGGGAAATGTGTGTATGTGTATGTAAACTAATGAATAACGTAATATTTAAAAAGTATTTTTCTTACAAAACCAATACATTTGCAATAGTTTTACAAGAATTAAGCAAGTGTCCCAAGACTATCTGTGAGTACTGTACTCTTGCTAAGACATTTCAATGGTTATGTTTATATATTTCGATGTTAATATGCATAGTAAAAAAACGTGTGGTCTATTTTACACTGTCAGAATTTATGAATAATGAGACTCAGACATTATTTTACTGTAAATGAAGAAACAGGACCATCGACTTACCTATACGAGCTTCCGGTTGTGAATTCCTCCTTTATCTGCCTGTTCAGTGCATCTGCCACAGCCCTTCCTTTGCTCCCAACAGCTTCACCCCTAGGTTGCAGGCCATCTGCTTTAACCCTTTCAAGTGACTTCTTCCCTTGCTTCTTTTTTTTCTCTCTAATCTCCTTCTCCTGCACCTTGTCAGTAATTTCGCTCTTCTCCACACCACCAGCATCCTCCGCAGACGCAGCAGGACCGGCGTACCGAGACCTTTGCTCTGTGTCACTGGCCACAAAGCTACTCGCACTAGGCTTGGGAATCCAAGGGTGGTCTCGCTTATTCGGAATCGGCCAAGGCTTGAAATCCTTCTGGTACTGCGTCTCATTATTGAAAGGGGTATCGGACGGATGATATTCGTTCCTGGGCTTGCAGCTTCGTTCCGGGCAGACTTTCCAAGCTCTGAAGTCCTGGCGCATTACAGATGAGCTCAACAATTGCGCAACATCAGCAGCAGCTGAAGCACCAGCTACTCCTACCCGATTACTATGGGATGGCTGTGTTTCTATGGCCAGCCGAGACTGGGGATGCGGCTGTTTTCGCTGGTGCCGCACATGGAAATTCTGCTCATCGGTCACATCGGAATATTTTGTAAACACCAAAGGCACAGCGATGTCACCTTTGTCCAACTCACTCCAGAAACGATTGATGCAACATGCCCTGGTAATGCAAGGCCAGGCCATTATTACCGTGGAAAATATCTAGTCACTGTATTAAATCACATATGCCGCGATAGCAACAGCACGAAATGTATTTCGATCGAATGCGTCCAATGAGGAACAGATGGATCCTTTAATCTTGGATATGAGATGGAAAAACAATGTTCCTCTAAGACAAAAGAGTTCCTCCAAAAGCCCTTGCAAAAAGAATTGCCCACGGCTTGATAATTTTCCAACAATTACCTGCGAAATTAATGCATAATACAAATGACAAAATGGTGGGAAAATTATAAAGAAAAGGAAATAATAAATCTTAAACCCCTTTGTAGTATTTTTCATGTAAACAAACACATTCCTCTGTTTATATTATGGCAATAGAAAGAACGACCACACCCGTTTGCCGAGAAATCCCGAGAAGATGCACCGCACTCGAATCAGCACCTGCCTCCGTCACAGTCACCCTCTAGCAGGAGTGGGTGGAGGCTGCACATTTAACTCTTCACTTACAGAAAGTACAATCCGGCTCTGATTTAAAAAAATGTTTTGTATTATGCTTGTAACACAAGGACTATTTTCTCAGCTAATCCTCTGGCAATTTTACCCATATCTGAGGTCTTGATGGGACGAGGGTTTCCGTGTTTACGGCTGGCCATTTGGTAGAGGCTTATATCATGACTATGAACATTCATTTGTTGAACAAATTTTGTTTTTGTTTGCATATCCTATATGCGATAAACGCATATTATGCAAGATATTTATATATATTTATCAAACAAAAAATCCTCATATCTAATTCTGAACTGAAAGGTAATTATTAAGGAAAGACGTACATATTAACTGTTAACTATATTCCATAAAATACTGTATATTTTAGACTTTTCTCTGGAGTAGGCCTACAGTGATCCCTTTTAACAAGAAAACCATTAGAAATGAGCAATTAGGTCTATACTTTTCAGAGACAGTATTTCCGAAGTGCAACTTTCAGTCGGGAACTTACTGTATCACGAACTGAAAAAAGACCTTCTTTGTATTTTTATTTTTTATTTTATTGATGAGCCATTTCCCTAGTAACTTAAAATAACCAAATTTACACAAGTCTCTGTTTAGTTTAAGATGAGGTAACATGATAAGCTTTATTACTTGATTCCTTATAAGATGAGGTATATTGAAGAGAACGTTGATTGAATTGTAAAATGGAAATTTTGAAGGATTTTGATGGAACAATAACTTAACTTTCCTTCATTCCATCCATCCATCCATCTTCTGCCTGCTTACCCTGGACTAGGTGATGGGGCTTTCTTTAATACACTTAAAATACTTTCCCCCCCCCCCCCAAATTAAAAATAGAAACAAACAGAATAATACACAGTATTTGGGGGTTTGAATCCTGCTTGCTGTGTTAGTAGAGTCTTTATGTTCTGACCAGGTCCATCTTCAAAGACGCCAGCTGTCACAGGCACAAACTGTTTGTGCTCCTACCATTAGGGAAATGGTATTAGAACTTCAGCATAGGGACCAACAGACTCTATAACAGCTTCTGCCCTCAGCCAGTATAATATATTATTTTAAATGTATTCTTTTATTACTCTCATGCCTCACATTGGGGCCGGCATGGTGGTGCAATGGTTAGCACTGTTGCCACACACTTCAAGTCTCCGCCTGGGTTCCATGTGTGTGGAGTTTGCATGTTCTCTCTGTATCATTGTGAGGTTTCCTCTGGGCATTCTGGTTTCCTCCCACAGTCCAAAGACATGCTGAGGCTAATTGGAGTTGCTAAATTGCCTGTAGGTATGCCTGTGTGAGTGAATGGTGTGTGGGTGTGCCCTGCGATGGGCTGGCCCCTGTCCAGGGTTGTTCTTTGCCTCGTGCCCATTGCTTCCAGGATAGGCTCTAGACCCCTATGACTCAGTAGGATAAGCAGGTATAGAAAATGGATGGTTGGATGCCTCACATTCAGCTGACTGCATTTTCTCAATTTCGTTGTCAAGTGACAATGAAGATTATCTTATCTTAGCTCTCCAAACAAAGCGTTTCTGGCTGTGACCAAGTTCAGTTTTGGCCTCATCACTCCAACTGACTTTGTTCTAAAATTCTGAGTCTTGTCTATATGCTGTTTTGCATATTGTAAGCAGGCTGTTTTGTGGCATTGGAACAGGATTCTGTTCACATACTGCCACCCCCCTTCATGAGCTGTTTGAATATGCATATGAGTACAATCAATGACACCAATAGTATTAGGCATGTTCCCCAAAAGAAAGAAACTTTGCTTCGTTTGTGTCATTTGGTCATTTTTGTGAAATTAAACAAATTCATTGACCAGACTGGCCAATTCAACTAAGACAGCTTTAACCACATTACTAACAGTTGATTTGTCCACTCCCAAATTTTCAGCAACAACCTGGTAGAAAGTCCCAGATGCATAAAGGTGCAGTGCAATTAGGTAAGTAAGTAAGTAGGGGGATACTGACGTTGTCCTTGACATTATTGGTGGTGACAAATCAGAAGCTTTGCATGGAATTGATGGTTTTGAAGTCGATGGTGAGCCCACAGTTATAGAGGAGGTTGAGCCTGGTCCTCCAAATGAAGAGGAAATATTTGTCCTCAATCTCTGTCAAGTGGTTGAGGAAGGAGGTGGATCCTCACAGGTAGAGCCAGCAGTTGTCACAGAAACTCTGAAAAGAAAGCGTAAGCATTCTCCAAACCTGGATGGTGACACCTATGAATCGCTTCTTAAACGAGAAACTGAAAGAGCGCCACTGCAGATTCAGCTAGCAAAGGAACAAATCTTCCTTACACAACAGAGTCAGAATGGAAAACCAACTCCTAAAAGCAGAGATTGAAAGAGCTGGTCTCGGTACCAATTACGAACCGTAAATGTTCCTTATTTTAACTATTGGACATTTTTTATTATTAAAAATAACCACAGTGCATATGTGGAGAAATTATGTTTTTGTTTCAGTGATTAATTTATTTATTCTTGCAAGACTGAAATGGGATTTGGCTGTTTAAAAATGAAATGGAAAATGTTAGTTCTGGTGTTTTCCATTTCTTCCAATTAAAACACATGATGGGTATTTGGCTACTGGTATTTTTGGTCTGCCTGTTGTTCTTTACATGGCCAATAGACTACAGTGTGGGTTCCATTTAAAGCACTAGTCAACCGGATTTGGTAATTCCTGAAAATTCTGTATTTGGATAACAGTGATCCAGTCCAGTGCTGTTTTGAAAAACCGGCATAAAAGTAAAATGGATTACCAAATCCTGAATATCAAAACAAGGGATTTCAAAATTAAACTGAACAGCTGGGCCCAGGAAAGGAATTGCCCAACTGTGCCAGAGTGCATCCATCCATTTTATCCAGTTAAAATGAGCCTGGAACATTAAACATATAAGTGAAGGGATAATAACTCACACACTGTAGACAATTTAGAGAATAGTTCAGCTAATGACATTTTTTTGCATAAGGGGAGGAAATGAGTACTTTGAGAAAAAAACATTTGAAAATAAAATGAAGAATGTGTATGCACAGACAGAGATAGAAATCAAATCCACAATGATAGGCTGTAAGCACAAGACTATGGGGCTAACTTTTGAGCCACTGTTTCACCCTAAATAAATAGTTACACCTATTTTATTTGTTATTTTTTTCTTTTATTTAAAGAAAATATCAAATGGATTTCCTTTATACAAAAGTCTTATATTTTATCACAAAAATAAACAAGGTTAAAAAATACAATTTCACTTATTTGCTGTCTTAAGTATGAAAATAATTTTTACATTTTAAATAAACTTTAGAATGGACTGCCTCAGTCCATTTTTACCAAATAAAAAATCCCACCTAATACTGAATTGATTCAAAATGTGTTTATAGTACCGTTTCATTTTTAAAATACAGAAAAGATGTTCCCTTCAATTTTTGCCAGTTTTACTAGAGCACTTCAGAAAACTGTACTAATGGCCATAAAATATGTACCTAATATGCAAATACTCAAATAATAAAGATTTCTCTGACTTTTGCAAAACAATCATTTTCAACATTCTCCACAACCCATGCAACAAACATTTTTATTGGTACAGTCAAAGGTTTTTCCATACACCTTTCATATTTCGAATAATAATGATACCCACATGTGTTCAGTTACTGGATGCAGTTTCTCTCAACAGGTTATTCTTAAGTAATGGCAACAAATATTCAGTAGTTTCCTAAACAGGATACTGCCTGCAGTTTCATTCCATCATCTGGACAGAAAATGGCAGTGCGTTCATCAGTTAACTGACTTGATATTAAAACAATGAAATATAAAGGATATAAACTTCACATTTGTTCCATAATTCTGCACAGCTGCCTGGAATTATACTATTAATATATAAACCAAAGCTGTTTTAGTTGTCAAATGTTATGACAAACTAAAAGGAAAAAAAAACGAAACTAAGTGTGTGTTACAATTCAGGATCTCAATATGAAAAAAAACTAAAAGTAGTTTATTACTACAATCAAAACTTAAGCGTGCTGCATCACACGTTGTTTAAACCAAGAAATAAGTTAAAAGCAAATGTTTTGTACAGTTTACATCCTGCGATAAAACTGATCAAACGGTCAAAAACAACTAAGCAACATAAATATTATACACTGAATACCAGAAAGTAAGTTTTATATTTAAAAAAATGTATACTTGGATATACATATATACATACAAGCTGGAGCTGTGTGAAAAGCAAAACAAAACCTTTAAGATTCAAAAGCCCATTCCTATAACACACTGTTCGGCAGATCTGGTTCTTGCTTTTCCAAATCACCAATGAAGAAAATAAAGCATAACAGGTGGGACCTGTTGTCTTCCACACTGGTGTAAGGCACGTTCAGCTGTCCGTTACCTCCAGCTCAGTTTCCCTTTCTGGATACAGTTTGTTGTAAGTATCGACCATTACGTCCAAATCATACTTAATATCATAACTGATGTTAAGCAGTGCCAAGCTCTTGGACCTTTGGTTGATGGGTGTGTCTGCGATGTAGGCATTCATTCGCTTACGGGCTGTCTCACACCTGGGAGTTTCCAGTCGCAGGACTGGCAATGTGCACAGGACTTTAAGAAAGGCATGGACATTGGGGAAGAACTTCACCTCTGACAGCTGGAGTGTTTCCTGGATGGTGGAAGGCAAGCTTATCTCCTTACCTCTGTGCTTCCATTTGATCCTCCAACAGTGTAACTCTGCAGGGAGTGTGTCTGGGTTGGGTAGGTCATTCCGGTACATGTCCGCATTATTCTCTTCAGATGTATTGAACTTCAGCTGCCTCATGACTGCAGGAACTAGGGAAAGGCATTTGAGCGCCTTTAAGTGATTCTCTGAAAAGACCTCCTTTAGTTCTTGCATAACATGTCCAACCACCGGAATGGTCAAGTGCTCTTTAAAGTAGCCCTCCGGCTGGATGTCTACTGTGACTGCACGTTGCTTCCGGAAATACAGTCGGGGAACTTTCACTGAAATCTCCATGGCAGCAGCTAGGTTAACTGCTTCTTCAAACCAGAACTCATGGTACACCTCAATGTTATCCAAGACTTCATTCAGTGAATGCAATACAGCTGTCAAACTGTTGGCAGCAAAGTACACATCCAGAGTCATTCCTTGCAGGTTCTTTCCAAATGCTCTTGTGAAGGATAGGGCATTTTTCAGCACCACTAATGTCACTACAAATTCAAAGTCTGACAAAGCTTCAGAGATTATATAAGCATCGTTGGCTAACTGGTCACTCCATCTGCAGTCCTCATTGTCATGAATACTGTCCATGCACAGCAAAATGGATTCTAGTAAGTCTACTGCCAAATCAAATACATCATGTCTCTCTGTCCATTTAAGACGACAAGCCTCTTTGAGATCATTGGCCTTCTCACTGTTGCCCTGGTAGAATATGGAAATGGCATGCTCCAACTCAGTTTGTAATGAAGGCGATTTGCTGAAAAATGAGTCTACTTTTTTCAGTGTTGACATAACAACCTGCACTCTACTCAGGGGCAAACTGTTAGCCAGATAAACATTGAGTGCACAAGTAGAACAGGGAGTATATACTGCCATGGGATACTTCTCCATCAGTTTAGCTGCAATACTTTTGATCTTTCTAACAAATACACCAGAGGCAACATGGGCCTGACCACGGCAACACTCCATGTCTAGACCCCACTTCTCAATGATTAGGGTTACCAGTTTCCCAGTGAGGACCTCCTCATCCTCTTCAAAAGGCAGGAATTCTATGAATTCCTCACGGAGGCAGCTGTTACTGTCAACAAAGCGAAGGAATATGGGCAAGTAAAGTCCCTCAGGAAACTGCACCAAATCACCAGTGACTATTGAGAAGAATCGCCCATCTCTGGCCTCATGGAGCAGTTCTTCACGGACACATCCTTCACATACCTCAAGCATCTGCGCCTGCTGGGTGAAAGGGCAGTACTCAGCATTCACAGCTGTGGTTTCAAATCTTTTCCTCAGTACTTCATCCCCCGCATTGATGCGATATTCCAGCAAGGCTTGAAAATTGCTTGGTGTGAAACATTCACTCTTCTCTTCGTTTTCTACATGAAAGTTTAATGGGATGTTCTGCTTTCCAGTAACAATAATAATTTCAAAAAGAGATTTCAGGTAATCCCTCAGCTCTTTTTCCTCTGCAGTCAAATGCGGCATATCCTCATTAGTCTTCCTCATCTCTTCCTCATCTTCACCTGTTACATTTTCATTTCTAATTTGTGGTTGTTCAACAGCATCTTCCACTGGCATAGTAAGGAAGAAGAGGAGAGAGAGTGAGCAATCAAGCAACTGGATGTGTTCATTATATAGTATAGTTTATATTTAAATGATGAAAACTTACACCGCCTCTCTTTTATCTTCCTGATTTCCTCTTCGGTCTGTTTAAAAATAACGTATGTCCATCATATTCTTTTAATAAACAAGCAGTCCCAAAAATGCTGGTCCATCAGAATGCACAGGAAAGAAGCATTCCAATAAGCAGAAAAAAGATCAGAGGAACAAAAACTATTTAAACACTTACCAGTTCTTTAATTCGCTTTCGGTGTCTGCTGTGTGGATTGTTTAAATGGCTGGTCAGGTCAAAAATGGTGGGAATGGCCGTATCTTTAAGTACTGTCCGATATGGGCTCTGGAACACATACAAGATGAAATATATTGATCCCAGATTCTTTAAATATCAGGGTAGAGCATAAAGGCAGTCGCCCATTTCTAGAAATGATGTTACTGAGATTTACACAGGTCAATATGGCCACAGTGCAATGGCTGTAGATAGGCTATGTTTGTAATCTCCTGTCAGGTAATTATCATGCAAAGCCTTAGAACACAGTAGAAGTGTCATTAGG
>JAODUD010000036.1:16783904-16797531 GCA_026784285.1 Stomatorhinus walkeri
TAGATAGGCTATGTTTGTAATCTCCTGTCAGGTAATTATCATGCAAAGCCTTAGAACACAGTAGAAGTGTCATTAGGGTAAAATCAACAAGCAATACTTACTCTGCCATTTAAAAGTAAAGTTGGGGTCACTTAGAAATTTCCTTGTTTTCCATAAAAACACACATGAAAAGAGTTTGAATAGGAAATATAGCTAAATAAATAGGAAATGGTCATTGACAAAGCTAGAATTTTTTTTTTTATTAAAATGATTGTGTTTTTCAAACTTTCATAAAACAAGTGTTCCATTTGGAGTAATTATGGCCTTGTAGACCTTGGGCATTCTAGATGTCAGATTGCTGAGGTAATTTGATGAGATTTCACCCCGTGCTTCCTGAAGCATCTCCCACAAGTTGGATTGGCTTGATGGGCATCTCATGTATCTTTCGGTCAGGATGCTCCTATAACAGCTCAATAAAGTTGTGATGCAGCGACTGCTGGCCACTCCCTTATACACACAATACCGGCTGAATGTTTCTTCCCTAAATAGAACTTGCATTGTTTGGAGCGGTGTTTGGGTCACTGTCCTGTTGTAGGATGACCATGGCACATGGTGCCATCCACAGGGTATAGCATGGCCTTGTAAAATGAAGTAATAGCCTTCCTTCAAGACCCCTTTTAGCCTGTATAAATCTGTCACTTTACCTTCACAAAAGCAGCCCCAAGATTGCCTCCACCATGCTTGACAGATGTTGTCAAGCACTCCTCCAGCATCCTTTCATTTTATTTGCATCTCTCAAACGTTCTTCTTTGTGATCCGAACACCTCAAACTTAGATGTCTGTCCATAGCACCCCCCCCCCCAATCTTCTTCTTTCCAGTGCCTTTGTTCATTTGCCCATCTCAGTCTTTTATTTATATTTCCGATTCTGAGATATGTCTTTTGTTGCAATTCTGCCTAGAAGGTGGGGATCCTGGAGTAGCCTCTTCACTGTTGACACTGAGACTGGTCTTTTGTGGGTACTATTTAAAGAAGCTGCCAGTTGAAGATCTATGAGGCGTCTGTTTCTGAAACGACACACGCTAATAGATTTATCCTCTCGCCCAGTTGTGCACCAGGGCCTCCCTCTCCTCTTTCTATTACAGGACCTTCCTCTCCTAAATCCATGTTGGATATCCCTCAGAGTGTTATTTGCATCCAGGTAATCTACCATTTTCACTTGGATTATAGCTTCCATTATTTTTCCAGTAATGCTAGTTAAACTTGGTCTATAGTTTGCTGGGTTACTTCCATCCCCTTTTTTGAATATGGGTGTTATATTGGAATGCTTTTAGCAATAGCCATTTCCATAAGCTATCCCGGGCCTTTTCCAGCACCTGCACGATCAAACAATCCTAGACGTATATGCTTGCCTGGTACACTGCACTTAAGCTCCTCCCTTGTGGTGTAATGTATTGGTGTCCATGGTAGAATGGTCAGTAATACACAAGGTCAAAAACCCAGCTGAGTGGAGAGGCCACGCTACCTTCAAATCACGCCTTAAAACATACCTTAATTAATTTGCTTATTCAGTCCGACTGTCATTCCACTTAGCTACACTCGCACTGTCTGGAATTACACAACTTAATTTTTAATGCGTATATCAATAGTTTGCCACTGTAGAATAATAATAATTAACGATCCCTGTGGAAAATTTCTCTTTTTGTCTACCTCATCTTACTTTCCATGACACACAAATAGGTAAGGACAAGCTTGCTAGCGAAGGGCGTCCACCTGCATTGACAGGGGGTTAAGGGCCTTGATGAAGGGCCCACAGAGATGTAATTATTCTGTTGAAGCTGGGCTCGAGCTGAAAACCTGAGTGCTGTGACATATGACCTGGCCCGCGCAATTCCCTGACCTAAACCTTAAACAGCTGGTTTGGAATGAGTTAGATTGAAAAGTAAGAGCAGGGTAGCCAGCTTGTACCCAGAACTTGTGAACACTTCTATATATAGAGAGCTTTGAAATATGATCATTTTATACAATATGAAACATAAAAAGTAGTTTCCCACTTCTTTCTTCACTGGAAGCAGGTTGTAAAAAATTCACAAACTTGCACACAGAACTCTGCAATTTGCACCACAAATTGTGAGAAAAACTGCTGCAAAAAAGTGTTTCTGGCTGCAACAATCAAAAACACCCATAGGGACTGAAAATTGTTCTTAATTACAAGAAGGAACTGAGTAAAACCATTTAAAGCATCCTGAACTGCTCACTGGTAATTTTCTAAGTACTGAACTTCATGCCAAAAAAAAATTAAAAATACATATTACACATACATCACAATGACATTTTTATGTGAATAAATTCCTAGCTACTGAATTTCAGAGGAATTAAGTATTTATAATTAAAAAGACTTATGAGAGAATAACGACAAAGTATGCTGACATACAATGGACATGAACGACTTGCGTTCTTACCGTTTTACATATCATAGATGGTTCAAAATGTTTGGCGCACAATCTGTAGTGCTTGTTCAATTGATCTGAAGTTTTATCCTCCAGGTCTGCTCGCCGGCAGTTCTCCACCCACAGCTTGCATCTAATGGAGAAAAACATGCAGAGTGGAACCATTCCGTGCCATACAAACTAGATCTGCAATTCCTTGAGCATTGTCGAGGAAGTTGATCATAACTTGACAAACAGCATACAAATCAAAGGCAGGAAAATTGGAAGCAGGTGGAATTGTAGTTAATCTCAAGAGGCCAGGGCTTTTGTGCAAAATGGCTTCTGTGAATAGTTAAATGAATGGCTGTAATTGCAAAACTTAATACATACATATTCATTAAATGCCGCATTTGTACGATTATAAATAATGGAAATCAAGCAATTGCAGAATGTCATGCATTTAATAAAGGAAACTAATTAGGGAAATTTTGTCAAACTTAAAGCTGTATTAAACAATACTAGGCAACGTTGCAAAGGGACAGAAAATTTCCAGTAAATTTCTGGAAACTTTTGATGGGAAGAAGGGTTGCAAAGAGGCAAAAATTTCTCATGAAAAGTCAAACTGGGGAAATATTGAACTCCGTGGAACTCCACGCGAGCTGTCAGATACTGCAAAGAAAGCAAAGTATTATTCATACACAACATAGAATGACTTATAAGCAGTGTGTTTTGATGCAGAAGCTTTTATGGTCACATAATTATTCACAACACCTTGGTTCCACAATGATATCACTATTACTGCCAGTTTATTCTGATTAATCCCTATACACACATTCCATGGACACCTTCCAACTTCTTTCTCTGAATTTTGCAACCATGAACAATACCAAAAGGGCTAATGAATACAATGAACAATCTACTATACAATATGCAAAGAACTTACATTTATTCCATGTAAAAGCCACTTGTATTACACAGGTGTCCAGTATACAAGTGTGAATTAAAGATAATACGGACTTTACTTATTTATTGATACAAAGAGCTGGGCACAATTTAAAATTTAAAAAAAAGCAGGAAAAGTAGAACCTGCATTTTTGAACTGGCTTGACGATATGACTGCAGACGAACAATGTCCTTAAAAGGGCTATAATTAACACAGTATTGCTAGTATAGAACGTGTATCCAAACATGCAGTTACAAAGCTTTCATATATGATTAGTAGCAGGGAACAACTTCCCATAGTCTGGGTTTACGAACCCCATTACAATACAAATTGCCCCACAGCACAATTCATTACGCTTACCATCATTTAGCCTCTGCGGCAGACTTCGTACCCTACGTAAAAGGGCATCTAGTATGACACTTCCCATTTATGGTCTAAATTTCAAGGAACGAGTATTAAAAAAAAAAACTAAAGGACGAAAATGCAGTGTTTAACATACTTTCTCATTAATGTTTACTAACAGTGTTAATCAAAAACTGCAATAAACGTCCAACGAGCAAAGCAATAACTGATGTTTACGTTTTCTGCGCAGTACGTTCACTTACATTCAGTGTGAGGCGGTAGTGTTCGCAATAAAATAAAGGACTTGAAGTATAATTAGAAAGAAAGCCAGGTGCGGGGTTTTCTCCCAGGTTAAACATAAAAGATGTTAAAAGATCGAACGTGCATTCTAGCAGTAAGTTGCTTGACGTGAATTTGCTAGGCTAAATTGTAACTGATTACTGCAGGGTGAAGAGCAAGCATACGAACTTTATCGACTCGTGTCGCCTTCAAAGGTTAGTTAGCCATCTATTTCCAAACACCTGGCTTACTCTTACATTTCCTTTAAAGTAAGCTCTTGCCAGAAGTACAAGAGCATTGTTTAATTTATTTTGAAAACGCATGATTTATATTAGTCCTGTTAGCCACACACACACCACTCTTTCAATGCATTTTATTGATTATGAATTACTATGTCCTGCTAAAATTAATCTTACCTTTGCGGGTCCCTCGGAAACCTGAAAAATGCTAGGTCCGATTGGGTGCTTTTTCTGGTACAATTTGGAGCCGCACAAAAATTTGGCATTATGTTGTGAAAGAAAGTTCTTCAGGAGAGCTTCTGAGTAAATGATCCGCAAATAGAAAAACTAGTTAAACTGAAACTTTAAATAAAAGGTATTATTTAAAAATTATTTCAACAGCAGGAAACTAAAACGAAAAGCGCGCAACACCGCTGTCTGTGGCCTGGAGGATTCAACAAGAGACAGACGCTTCCGTCCCACAATGCACCACTGCGCCAAACACTATTGGCTGAGGTACGTCTTCCCACCCTACATGAATGCTCCTGAAACGGAAACCTATGGGTTTGAATGTGAATAAAGCTTTTGCATTTATACAATATGCGAAACGTTTTTCAAAGAATAATGGACCGGACGTACTGTCGATAATACTTAATTTTTTAAAATACCTAAAAGTATCTGTTAAAAAGAGTGGGCTCGTCCGGGATTTGAACCCGGGACCTCTCGCACCCGAAGCGAGAATCATACCCCTAGACCAACGAGCCACGGTATACAAATGCTGCCAAATGTTCCTTTGTATGGTTCACGATATGGTTAATTTTTTTTCATACTTTTGTGTCATTTATTGTATATACTACTAATGATTAACGACTAGTTATCTAGATCAGTTTTATAACCTAATTTGAACCACCTAGCTACGTGATTAATAAATTTACAGCTGAATCAGTGGCGACTGTTGAACCAAGCAAACTCTAGGTTGACCCCGCCCCCCGGAATAATTCCAGGTTTAGCTATATATATATATATTAATCATTACTTTAAGTATTATAATATTCATTGCGCTCTACTAAACATGTTCCATAGATTGCTAATTGTCCTCCGCGATCCCCGGGGAATAAATATGTTTTTTGGGACCGAACGCGGTAAACACTCTGTTGTGCGCAGAAGCTCGTTTTCTACGGCATGCTTGAGACCGTTTTTCCGCCAAGTCAAAAGAAGCACAAGCGCAGCGCATCTCCCGGTTCGGTAAACGTGAGTCCGAAGTTCACATTTGTTGAGCATTGGCGTGCCGTGGTCTGATGTATTGTTGGCGCAGCCAATAGGAAGTTCGTGGAAGAAAATGGAGGAGAAGACCGTCTTGGCGATATGGCTGAATCGCGATTTTCCCCAGTAATATAATAATAATAGTAATAATAATGTTTCAGTTTTAGAGTATTGAGCGGCCTCGGTGCGACCCCCCCCTGCCTTGTCCAAGGTCGACCCCCTATGATGAAAATTACGTGACAATCGCTGTGCACACTGCCGTGTATAAACTATTTTCTGCCCTCTGTCGCTGTAGCTACAATTTTGATTAAGTGTACATTTTTGGGTCAGGATTTTCATCCATGTAATATTTTCATAACATTTAAGATCCATCTAAGATCAAATAGACAGGGGCGGGTTTAGAAGGGTGACACTTGCCCCCCGTTCCGCCTTAACGGCAATGGTGTAGAATACTTTCAATGTCACATAATGCCCAGGATCATTTGATCAGAGTGCTGTCAATCACTCCTTGGCAACCTGACAATACTGGTGATTGGATCTGAGCGCTATCTATCCGCCTGTTTTGAAGAACGGGCTTTTTTTCAAACAGCAGAGACGCCACTCGACTACAGAAGGCATCTCAGATATAGTTGAAAATATGTGAACTGGGTTATTCACCTTTTTCTGTATTTAAAAATGTTATGCGTAACGGCGACTCTCACATGTATAATGGCTTCTACAGACCTGACCAAAAGTTTTGTGAATGACACAAATATAAATTTGCACAAAGTCTACTGCCTCAGTTTTTATGATAGCAATTTGCATATACTCCAGAATGTTATGAAGAGTGATCAGATAAATTAATTGCAAAGTCCCTGTTTCCCATGAAAATGAACTTAATCCCAAAAAACCCATTTCCACTGCATTTCAGCCCAGGCACAAAAGGACCTGATGACATAATTTCAGTGATTCTATTGTTAATACAGGTGTGAGTGCAAGGACAAGACTGGAGATCACTCTGTCATGCTGATTGAGTTAAAATAGCAGACTGGAAGCTTTATAAGATGGGTTGTGCTTGAAATCATTCTTCTTCCTCTGTGAACCATGGTTACCTGCAAGGAAACACATACAATTATCATTTCTTTGCAAAGGGGCTTCACTGGCAAGGACACAGTAAGACTGCACCTAAATCAACCATTTTAAAGATCATCAAGAACTTCAAGGAGAGAGGTTCAGTTGTTGTGAAGAAGGCTTCAGAGAGCCCGAGAAAGGCCAGCAAGCGCCAAGACCTTCTCCTAAAGTTGATTCAGCTGTGGGATCGGGACACCACCAGTACAGAGCTTGCTCAGGAATGGCAGCAGGCAGGTATGAGTGCATATGCATGTACAGTGACACAAAGACTTTTGGAGGATGGCCTGGTGCCCAGAAGGGCAGCAAAGAAGCCACTTCTCTCCAAGAACAACATCAGGGATAGACTGATTTTCTGCAAAAAAGGTACAGGGATTGGACTGCTGAGGACTGGGGTAGAGTCATTTTCTCTGTTGAATCCTCTTTCCAATTGTTTGGGGCATCTGGAAAAAAGATTTTCAGGAGAAGAAAAGGTGAGCGATACCATCAGTCCAGTGTCATGTCAACAGTAAAGCATCCTGAGACCATTCATGTGAGCTCACTCACAATTTTGCTGAAGAACACGGCTATGAATAAAAAATGGTACCAAAACATCCTCCAAGAGCAACTTCTCCCAACTGTCCAAGAACAGTTTGGTGATAAACAATGCCTTTTCCAGTATGATGGAGCACTGTACCATAAGGTAATACCAAAAGGCATAACTAAGTGACTCGGGGAACAAAACATCAACATTTGGGTCTAAGGCCAGGGAACTCCCCAGACCATAATCCCAATGAGAATTTGTGGTCAATCCTGAAGAGGTGGGTGGACAAAGAAAAATCCACAAATTCTGACAAACTTTAAGCATTGATAATGCCAGAATGGGCTGCCAGCAGTCAGCATTTGACCCTGAAGTTGATTGAGGGCATGGCAGGGTGAATTGCAGAGGTCTTAAAAAAGAAGGGCCAGCACTGCAAATATTGACTCTTTGCAATAACTTCATGTAATCATCAACAAAAACCTTTGATATTTATGAAATTCATGTAATTATACTTCAGTTTAACTCAGAAATAACTGACAAAAAAATGACAAACACTGAAGCAGCAAACTTTGTGAAAACCAATACTTGTGTCATTCTCAACTTTTGCCTATTGTATTCTCTGCAACTTGTTACCAGATAGCATGAAGAGTTTCCAATGCAACAGTTTGACAAAACCTGTTCAATCTGTCAACATTGTTCTGGATCGAGCCACACTTTTATCTTGTGATAATGTAGCAGGAAAGGCAGAAGTGGGTTAGAGTGCACATAATTAAAAGCTGCCACTTTTCTTGCCTTTCTAGTTTTTATTTTCTTATTACTCCTGTTCCTTGTCTGATGATTTCTAATTGTTGGTTGATAATTGCTGTCTTTAGTTTTTATTAAGTGTAATCAAGCATGCATGATAAGTGCCCTTGATTATGCCCTTCTGCCATAGCCTTTCTCTCTTCAGCCTCCTTGAATCATCGTTGAAAGTTTTTATACTTTAAAAAATTTTTTGTTCATAATATGAATTTATGTGATTTTGAAACATGTTGAGTAAACGGCTGAAATAAGGCATTTTGCAGGCGTTGTTTAGCTGTACAGCATAAATTGATATGGTGACTACATTTAAAGATTAGAAAATCTTACATTTTTTGGAAAATGTGCTTAAAATAGAGAGAAACGTCTTAAAACAATCGCTCATCTTTTAAAATTTGTCTTCTTATCTCCCTCTTGTGGTTGAAGGGCATCATTGCATATGATTTGTAGGAACTCACTGTGAAATTGATCCATTTTAATTATTCTTCAAATTGAGAATATGAGCAGATTGAGACCAACAATTTGAATGGCATCTTCTTTAAAAGTATGAGTATGCCCTGTATGTACCTAACTGAGCCATTTCAGTTTGGTTATGATCACATAAATGATCTCTGTTGATGCAATGATGACTACAGAAAAAAACGAGGTTGGTGCAGAGAGAATGGAAATTACCGTTACTGCAGTGTGATTTCGCCTTCATGACCTCAAGTGATACATGTTATTACTCAACCTCAGAATCAGCTAGAAGTTAAAATCCATTTGCCGTCATCCAAGTGATAAAAATGCAGTCTGAAATGTCAGAAAATACTTGAAATAAAGCAAATATAATAAAGAAGTTACACAAATAGAACATAAAAGTAGAGATTACATATAGATGATACTTGCTTTTTTACACCAACATTTAACCAATATTGCAGTTTAAAATACCTATAATGAATTATTGAATTACATAGTATATCACTTCTGATTAAGACTAATTTAATGAAAACTAATTTACTAAGCACAGAAAACCAAGATTATTTTGTAAACAAAATCAGAAAAAATCTTACATGTCCGATTCAAAATGACGACATATTAAATATGTATCCCATGAAATTAGGTTTAACAGCACATGATAAAAGAATGAGATCCTCACTCTGCTGATGGAGTGAGGGTTGTGCTGTTTTGTGTGTGTGTGTGTGTGTGTGTGCGCGTGTTTTTTTTTTTTTTTTTTAGTATTTTTAAGCAATTAATCCCTGCTGCTAAGATGATCAAGGTTTGTTTGTTCTAACCCGCACAGGAACAGCAAAAGCCTGAGAGAACGGCAATGTAGGGATGATAGAATTTTAGATGAGCTCCGAGCTGATACCTTTTTTTTGTGTGTGTGCGCATGTATGTGTGTGTGTGCGTGTGTGTGTGCGCACGTGTATAAGCAGCCTGTGTCCCCTTGGGTCTCTGTGTATGTCGTCACTAGTCATCACTGACTCAGCCTGCCCACCCTCCACAGATCCCTGCTCAGTCGCTCCACCAGCAGCCGCACAGCACACACGCCTACAGCCCCTGCCAGCTGCAGTCAGTGTTCCTTCCGCTCGCAGTCACTGAACAGAAGTAGCCGTCACGAGTTAGCTTCTTAAACACGTGATAAAGAAGACGAGGGTGAGAAGAGAGAGTGGGGAAAAGAAGAGAAGGAAGGGAGAGAACGAACCAGCAAAGCTGCAGCTTGGCTGTGATTCGCACCTGCTAGCATGCTGCTCCGTGCATTTGCTCTGCTGTTGCTCAGTGCTGGATGTTGCCTGACCTCACCGCCGACCCCTGCTCTGTCCTCATCGTTGATACCTTCTCTGGCCACACCTCCTCCAGACCCCTGTGAGGGACATCCTTGCCTTAACAGTGGTTCCTGCATCTCTCTGTCCTCCTCGCTGAGGACACTTGACAAACTGCCAGACACTGAGACATACACCTGCACCTGTATCGCTGGTTTCACTGGCCACAACTGTGAGGTAAGCTGTGTTCCATCCTCACCATTTTTGCACCATCCAGTCCCTCTCCATTGCTTGTTTTCTGTGTTCAGCTTGTTACCATGGTAACAGGGTGGCATGTCATGCTTGTTTAGTGGGAGTATAATGTGAGTGGCAGCATGGGAATTATATGGTGACTGTCCTCAAAAAATGGAAAAGGACAATTGTGACCCAAGTGTTATATTAATCTCTGATTCATTGTCATTTTTAAACATTTTCAAGAAAATCTGTGAATATATAGTCTGGCAGTATCTCAAATTAGCCTTCAGGTATAGTGTGAGGGTGTGGCTGTTTTCCAAATTCAATAAAACCACTGGACTGTATACGTTTTTGAGGTCAGTTGGTAAGGTGAACCATCAGTTTGTAATGGATGTTAAGGATGCTGCGCCACATATTTCTGTCAATTGAGAATTCCATTAGTGGTCCTCATACTTTTAGCAATAATGTGCCAATGTTGCAATGACTGTCATTGCAATATGGCAAATCAACAGCTCATTTGAATCGATAATGATGCTCACTTTCACTTGGGTGAAACACTTAGGTATATGCTCTATTGTAACGCTATGGGGTACACAGTGATATGAACACAGTCGTGGTTTCATGGAAATAGATATGTTAAAGTTAGGTTTTGAGGAACTTGTGCTGATTGTCATATAATCATGTTATTCATCCTTATTCATCCTTTGCCCTCCAAAGTACAAATGAGGAACTGGTTTGTCAACTGCGAAAGTACTTTTTGATACACATACCTGTATGTTCTGTTTTCTGCTAGGAATTTCAGTGTGGAAAGGTATTGGTGTCTTATACTGCAGGTTAACTGTTGTAGGCTTTAGTTGTGCATGATGTTTATTTCTGTATGAACCCAAGGAGATTTGGAGGACATGTCAGGTCTCTGACAGTTAATTATTACTTTGGATATATTACTGCTGATAAGACAGGTGAAACCACATATAGGTAGGATTGAAGAGTTACATGTCTTTATATATTTTAGATATTAAATAAAATGTGCTGGAGCTTCTGCCCATTTGTTGTAGTATCTTCAAACTATGCAGCCTTTGATTGGCAAGAATCCTTGTAACTTAAAGGAAAGATAAGAAAAAACATTGGTGGGATAATATTGTAACCTTGACGGTTTTAGTATTTCTTTTGCTGGCTGTGAGTGATTCAGACATTTTCAGCAAGAGCCTGCCCTATTTGCTCTCCCAGAATAGCACAGTACAGCACGCTCCAGTGCCTGAGCTCAGCCCGGTCTGCTCCTTCACCATTGCCACTGGAGACCTTCAGGATAAATTGATTTGTCTCTTTATTTCTTGCCATGGCAACAAGAAAAAGAATAGATAAAGATAAACCAAACTTCTAGTCCATATAGCTTGTTAGCATTTCATTCTGAATCAAAGTGTGAGACAGAGAGTGAATATTGCACAAGATATGACAGAATACAGAACCATCCATGCATCCCTTCCTTGGTTTTACAGAATGTGAATAATTAGGGCAATTGTGGGCATTTGTTAAGCAAGTGTAGAAAGTGAAAAAAACAAAAATGCAAAAATGGCTGAGCTGAGGCCTGCATGCTGTAGGATAACTATCTAATGGCTAATATCCAGGTGATTTGGTTTCATGGTTCGAAGTCAGACATGCGCCAAATATTTTATTAAGGAAACACCAGGTTCTAAGTCATAAAACACGTGTCATGCTAAACATGAGAAAACAATATATCTTGATGAATAAACAATCCAATATTTACTCGTTGGTTCCTCTGTTTCCTTGCCTGCTTTAAAGACACTACAATCATCAAGTGAATAAAAGCAGCATTTAGTAGAAATCCCCTAAAAGAATACTTCTAGTAATAGTGTTATTTCTCGAGTTTCATTGCAAGCAGGCCTAGTTTCTAAATTAAGCATCTTCTTTAGAAAGAGTGTAAGATGAGGCCCTCAGATGAATTTGATTTTCAGTATTCAAGGACAGAGCTGAACCTTTTACAGTGGGATGGCCAGACCCAATGATTTTATTGGGGTGGCAATGGAGTAAAAGACAAACCCAAAATCCAACAAACTGAAAATGTGAAAATTACAAATATTTAACTATGGATAACAGAAGTAACAAATACTGGTATTGCCCCTCAAAAAGGGAAAAAGGTATATGTTGTTATATGCCTTACAATCTCTTTGGATAACATCACACACCTAAAACAGAATGAATACAGACTCTGGAATCTGATTTTCTGTTTCATTCTATAACCTGAGGGCGTCATCATCAGGACAAACACACCTGTCAGACAAACACCTTTATTTCATAAAATATATTATCATATATTCAAAAAGGATAAAATTTGACTCGTTTAAATGTCAAACAACAGTTTATATGTTATGTGTTTGTTAACCTTATTGATACGCTGCTTTTCATATTGTGGCGAGTGTGTGAGACATTTTAATAAATGAGACAACAGCTCTTTTGAAGGTGAAAGTTGTTCCCTCTACTAGTCGCTAGCACTGGTCAAAGTCGCAGCAGCACAGACATGGAAGCAACAATTAACTTGACAGTCACAGTTATAATTGTATGGTAATAAAACACACATATTACATGGTAACCATGACACACATACAGTATGACATTTACAATTTACAACAAAAATACACAAAGATACATATCAACATACACTATTTATAGAAACATCTGGAGAGATGCTAGGCATGCTGGTAAAGTTCATAATTGGGCGTGCTGACCAAACCTACAGCGACCCCCAATTCTTTCAAAAAGTCCCACAGATGCGGCAGAGGCTAGCACCGTCAGGAGGACTGACGTGTCACAGACTGACGTACCTTGATCTCCCAGCATGTCCTCCATAGCTGCTGCAGGGGTATCCAACTGGGCCTTGGGGCGATAAAGTGCCAGGCGATCCTAGTGCAGAGCCATAGCCTTTCGTTGCTTGAGGCTTTTGGTCTGGGTCCTCGTCTCATCCAGTGGTTGCCCACCTTGGGCAACCTCCCCTTCTTTCAAATCGGGTGGTACATCCAAACATGCTGCCTGATGCTGAGGTCTTGCTGTAGCTGTGTGCATTGTGGGCCGCTGTAAGGAACCATGTACCCCTCAGGCCACCTGGTGAAATATTCCTTGGCTACGTGCACATAGTGGTTCCTGGAATTGCTGCAAGGGAAAGGTCCCAGGATGTCCACCTCAACCTTCTCTATGGGTACTCCCACCTAGCAGTGCTGCATGTATGGCCAGGACTAGTGGCTTGGGTCCTAGTGGGCAGAACACTTGTTGCAGCAGTGCACAAACAGTGCTGTGTCCTTGCTGCAGCCAGGTCAATAGAAGCGCCTCTGCTGATTTCCCAGTACTCGTTTCATCAACCTCTGGGTGGTACAGGGGGAATGACAGAGCCCCAATGGCATGACCCAGAAGTGCCATAGACCCTGGATAATGGTGAGGGTAGTCTTGGTTTGAGCATCTGGGACTGATTTGAACTGCCAATAGCCACTGTGAAGGTCTAAGGAGCTAAACTATATCAGTCCCATGATGTGATCCAGTGTGGTATCATACTTGGGCAATGGGAACAAGTCCTCCTGAGTTATAGCATACAGATGCCAGAAGTCCACACAGAAATGTCATGATCTTTCTTTATAATGAGGACTGCTGGCACAGCCAATGGACTCTCAGAAGGCTTGATGACTCCCACTGCTGTTATTTCCTGGATTTTCTGCTTGCTGGCTAATTCTTAGTAAGTGGAAGCCAGTGAGGACATTGATGGTTGGG
>JAODUD010000036.1:16812357-16830211 GCA_026784285.1 Stomatorhinus walkeri
CTCAAGTATAGACACTAAGACACTAGACTAGACCAGACAGTAGCAGCGAAGCAGGGAAGATAAGGGGAGGAGAGGGAGAAGAATGCGTCCGCCTCCGCTGAGAGCTAAATGGGATCATCTGTCAAAATGGCAGCATGCTAGACAACAGTTTTCCTCAATGAAAAGAGAAATGGAAGTAAAAGGCAAATGTGGGAGAAATTTTTCTGTTTACTTTGTGTGGTATGTCCCAAAAATTAAAGATGTAAAGCTCTTTTGATAAATTACTAAATTTTTATACAAGTTATGTTGCGTCTACATAGCGTTTAATTGTATTCCCTGGATTGGATCTTGTTATCACTTCAAAAAAATATATATGGATGAAAATCTACACATAATAGACCCTGAGCCTCAAAAATGGAACTGGAAATAGAGAGCAGTAGAGGGCGAAACGGAAGCTTTTAGTTGCCTTGTGAACACAGCCATCTTAATATTTCCAAATAACGTTTATGTATTTTTTCTGTTGACAGCCCCCCTGCTCTGCAGATCTTTTTGGTAGCAACCTGGCAGCCAGTCAGCAAAATTAATTGTGGGGAAGTCTGCAAAATTTTCATGTGGGAGTTTAATCAAATCACTGAGCACTAGTCCAAGTCACTAGTGGCACATGACAGAACAGACGATGATTGGGTGAACCTGATTCCATTAAGACAATTCATATAAAGTGCTAAAGAGGCACCAAATATTTGGCTTGACCCTGTTCTCAATCCCCAAATTTTGCTCACAACTGTGTATTTATATTGTGGTGTTGGACAGACCAAGGCATTGTGGGAGCAGAGACACGGAGACTCACTTACCGGGGAGAACATGCTCTTTATTAGCAGTCCTGAAAAGGACTACATCAGGCACCCAATGAGCACTGAACCAATCACACACAGCAGAAACACAAGGTTGTCAGAGGCTGAACTGTAAGATGCACACACAGTGGGAGATTTATGTAAACTAAATACACACGGGGGTCAGACATGGTACACACAAGACACAGGCAAACACATGTGCGACAATAGGGAAATGTAATTAACATTAACAACAACAACACAACAAGGGCTATTTACAACTGCATGCAGGGCATGCTGGGAGATGCGCTCCACCGGTGTTGCAATATTGTAGTGCCGAGTGGAGCAAGGCATCGAGAGAGCAGCAAAGAACAAGGAGACTTGGCTGCCGGGAAGAGTACACTCTTTTATTAAAGTCCTTAACAGGACTGCAACAGGCACCCAACGAGCACCGAATGCAATACAACCGCAGAAACACGAGGAGGTCAGATGCCGAACTGTAAGGTACACACACGGTGGGAGATTTATACAAAGCTAAGGACACGCGAGGATCGGACAGGGTGCATATAAGACACGGACGAACATACAAGCCATTATTGGGAATTACACCTAGCATTTACAGTAACAACAACGATTACACACGGCCCGTGAGCATGCCAAAATAAGCAGATTTAATTCACTTGTTTGCCAGTATTCCTTATTAGGATGTGGACAAGAAATTGGAATACTACTTTGATTTGTAAATATTGTTCTTGATGATTTGAGCTAATCCTGTGTATATAGTGTAAATTAGAACATTAATTTTTGTTCAGTCTTTTTTTGTGCAAAAAGAACAGTGCAGTGTTAGAGTAGTTTTGCAATTAAATCTTTTCGAAAATGTGAGGATTACAGTATGCAGCCATCTCGTATATTAGGTGATTGCCATCCTGAAAAATAAAATGCTGTGTCCTATTTTAAATCAAAATGAGATGTGATTTGTCTTGTATTGTATATATGCAACATTACATAGTAGATACCTACAGAGCCCTGGAGGGGCCACAGGTTGTACTCCTTCCACCACAAGACAAAGTTCTCTACTAGTCCTCTATACTCTGACTCATCTCTGTTAATGACATGTCCTACAACGGAGGAGTTGTCAGAGAACTTCAGCAGACCCAGGGAGAGGGAGAACAGGTACTGTGGGATCTCAGAGCTGGCTGGCACATGTCTTTAGCACCCTGGGGCTGTTTCCATCAGGGTCTTCAAACTTTCCTGTGCATGAGTTTCTCCAGATTTTTCCTCACCTGTTCAGTAAAGGCAGACAGACTGGGAAGGGAAGTGGGGGTGGAGACCTTGAGTTAGATGGGGAAGTCAGAGGGAGCTGTGGAGATTGTAGCCACTTAACGTTATATGAACCAGCTAGGGTGTAACTTTATCGTATACGTTAGGCAAGTACCTTCATGTTTTTTTTTCAGTCTGCAGCATCATATGTTCCTATCATAGAGCTGGGTCTTGAAGCAATCATTCTCTTTTTTGTCATGCAGTATTAGGATGTACAAAAGGAAAAGATAGGGGAAGACAAACTTCTTGCAAACTAGCGTGTAAATGGAATGTTATTAAATAAGTAGTTTCAGAATTATATCTTATAACTAGAACCCAGAGTACTGAGGTGATTTGTTTCCTTTCACACTTTTGGCTGATCCGTCCATTAATATTACAAACCATGAAGGCTGGGGGTGTGGGAGGAGTATTGGACTAAATGAGAGGGGGTGATGGTGCTGTCTGGAGATGGTGCTGTCTACATTGATGTCGTTCTGACAGCATCCTTTCTAGTTACAAAGGTCTGCTACCCCAAGGTGTTATACAGAATGGATTCTGCTGAAATATATCTACAGATCTTCAGTGGAGAAATAACTTGTGAATCAGTTGTCAGTTATGTTACTTCTGTTGTTCTGCTGAAATGTGCTGCTGTGCGTTGATTCTTCTTCGCCCATCCATTTACCAAAGCTGCAAAAATGCTTGAAACACTTAGATCTAACTACAGCAAAGTGAATTAGATCATCCAACACAATTTATATAAAAAGATTTATCTGTAGTTTTTAGTCATTTTATTTTCTAAAGGACATTCCTAATTTTTCTTAAGCTGCCAAGAACACAATTGCTGCTTTTAAGCAAAAAATTGTATGTTTTATAGGCTGTTTGTTTTGCTAGTACGTTTTGGAAAAGCATCCGCTAAATAAGTTAAATGTAAATGACCTCATGCTCAGATCTCATACTTCTCTTTCACTTATATATGTATGTGGGTTTTAAAGGAGAGAAAGATGGAATATGCCAAATTTACAGAATTCCAATGCACTTGCGCAAATGGCAAATGAATCATCACCTGATCTGCTAAACAAGAAGCAATAATTTCATTTGAAAAGAATGATGAAACTTTAGATTGAATCAGCAATTGAAGTGTTGATATATGACTCACAGAATAAAGCTTTTGGATTTTAGGCATTTTCTGACCTAACTGTTCTAAGGAGCTGAAATGAATGTTAAGAATGCCCTAAATGGATGGCTTTACACCCTCAGCTGGCTGACATTCACATAGGGTGATGTCGCACAGAAGAATTCAGATGGTATTGTGACCATGGTCCCTGAAATAGATGCTATAAAGAAATGTCATAAATACAGCTGCTTTTGCTTTAGAGTATTTTTATTTGCATTATCAGCTACGTACCTGCTGAGGTAGAAAACTTGATATCTGATAACACAATCTATTTTTATATGGTTATCAATTATCTTTCTGAATAGATTTGGAAAATGGCTGAAAGCGGTATTCAGATTTTACCCTAAAGCTAGGTGTGGGAGTGGTGGCTGAGGGGTAACTGGAGGTGCTTGAGCACCTACCCCTCGAAAAGTCTGTGTATGTCACTGAAACAGCCCACACTACTCTCCATGGAATTTCTGTTTTCTTTTTTTGATATGAAAAATGGCCAGCTGAATAGGCTGTAATCTACTTCCCCTTTAAAATGCAGAATTTAGTTTTTAAGGAAAGAGGTTAATACTATTTCGAAGCATTTGAAATATACGGTAAGTAAATGGATCTTTAAGAATGTATTCTTACCCACATGTGTAAGCTGGACCTGTATATCGTCTTATTCTTTAGGCTCTTTAAACTGAAAACAGCAGGAGACAAATGTTTTAGGACAGGGAGCACATTGTTATTGTGTTTATGTAACATCATTTAACAATCAGAGTGCTGGTAACTGTTGCCATTGTGGATTTTTCAGTCACATACAAGGCTGCTTCCATTCCTCAGATGTCTCGATCCCCCAGCAATATGTAAAGTTTTCTCAGAACAAACTAAGTGAAAAAGAATTTCCCTTTCTTTATACATAAATTTTAGGGGATTTAGACAGAAATCACTTTTAGGGGAGCTATTTATTCAAAGTAAAGACTTAATTCTTACAGGTATCATGTGCTTTTTGTATGCATTTGTTTGATGCCTGTGTATTTGGCAGATGATTTGCGTCAATTGGAATAATAGTTTTTTTCATCACTATCCTGACAGACCTGCATTCTTGCTTGCAGTGGTGTTGTTCTCTTCAGTACAAGCCTCTAGGGGTCTCCGGATGCTTTTCAATGACATTTTATCTAATGTGTGGGCAGAATAATCTGTGGGGGCTGATGCGTAGGATGATGCAATATATGGCTGTACCTCACTTTTTAGGTAGAATGTTGATGTCTGTGCCTCGTTGGTTCTCTCTCTCACATGCACATGCTGTGAGTACAAACTACTATAATTGCTTTCTGGTAACCTAGCTACTGTAGCCATGGCAACAGTGGCCTTCAGATCTGTAGAAATAGTCATAATTGCACTGTAAATTCACTCTTGTGAATTCATTTCTCCCTTTTCATTGTTTCTCTATTACAAAACCTTTGGTGATTTTTGTTAATTAATTGTAGGGCACCATTAGATCACACACAACTAATTATATCAGCACATCCCATCTCCATAAAAGAATTCTGGCATCATATTTTTCCATGTATTTAATAGGAGCAGTTTTTTGTTCTGAAATTCCACTAATTATTTAAATTTGATTGTCTTCTGGAGCATTTATTTTTAATTTGTTCTCACCATAATTTATTTCAGTCATTTTCCAGACACAAATGAAAGGCATCTGTGTCGCTTCAGTCTTATCTGCAGAAGTTCCTTACTCCATCTCTGTCCCTTACCCCTTATCCCCTTTCTCTGAATCAGGGTAAGACAACATGGAAACAAGTTAGTGATTCATTTGAAGGCAATTAGGCCTGAAATTGATGATAGCAGTTAAAGATGACTATACTGTAGCTGAATTCTTGTTTATCGCCATTAGTTCAAATATTTCTAAAATTTGGAGCAAATTGGCAAATCGGTGTTGTTGAACTAAGATGTCTTCTTTGTTTTCCTGCAGTTACAGTTGAAAGAGGTTGTTTTCACATGTGGTGCTCATTGAATACTTTTGCTTTACATGGTTTTTAATCTACTAAAATGCTTTTGGTGTCTGTACTTGTATGTGCACATGTATATGAACGTGAGTTTCAGTTGTGCACAACTGGCATCACTGTCTATGCATGAAATAACACAGATCATACATAACAGCTGTATTCTGTTCAATAGAAATGCAGTTTTCATTTGTGTGAAATGACAACACAGTGACTGGACTGTTTCTGAGAATGAAACTGAACTGTCTTTTTGTAGTTTTTTGTAGACCTCTGTGCCAGCAATCCCTGTATCCATGGCAATTGCAGTGATGTGGGTGGGGTGTACACCTGTGAATGCAGCGAGGGTTTCGAGGGGGAGAGGTGCGAACGGCCATCTTCAAACATCCCCATGACCATCTGGAAGTCTTCCTCTCTGACCTCGGAACATGCAACACTTGCTACTGCTGTCACATCGGCTGCACCTACTGAGGCCATGCAGGTCACCCCAACCACAGCACCCACAAGCACACAGGCTTTGCCATCATTGCAGCCATGGCAGCCCACGGCAGAACAGAGAGTGGCTACAGTGATTTGGGACAATGATCAGGTAAGATTGTCATTTGCCTGGTCATTGCTTATTTGATATCTTCTTACTCTAGAAGCAACACAAAGTAGAGATGATGATTTTCTTATTAAACAATAACCATGTTTCTGAAGCACAAAGACAATTTTTGAGATACAAGCAGTAGCCAGGTTACAAACAAGATCTGTTCCTTAAGTGACTTTAAGTTGAATTTGTAGTTAGATCAGAAAAAATACAGTATATAATAATTATACAGTAATAAAAGTAAATACACATCATACTGTACTGTACCTTAACCCAACCAACTGCTGAAGCTGTTCCCATAAGCATGACATAGTAGTGAATACATTTGTTATTTCAAATCATTGTATTGAACCCAATTTTTAATATAATAGGCTTTATGGCAGTCCGTTCGCAAGTATGACTGTAAGTCAGATGTTCTTAACCTCGAGACTGCATGTACAAAACACAAAATGTGTTATAGTTAATAAATGTTGAACGTAAAGCACATGCCCTTTTTGCTATGTGCTACAGTTAGCATGTTTTCCTTGTGCCATGCAGGTGTTTTCCACCTACTCTGGTTTCGTCCTGTAGTCCAAGAACAAGCAGTGAAGCTGATTAGTCTCTTTAAATTGCTTATAGTTGATGAGTATGCATTCATGTAGATTTTCCCTGCAATATACTGGCTTCTCATTCAGTTTACCGTAGACTTATATCCAATCAGACCCACCCTGCCTATCCACAGAAACCTTGACTGACATCAGCTAATTGAAGATTGATTGATGAATCAATGCATGGTTTCATGCTAAATAACTCTAGTTTCTGTTTACTGCCAAATCTTAGTACTTAATTAAGCATGATGGTGTTCATGGTCTGTTTTAGGTGCAAGAGCTGCCAGACTGCAGGAGCCTGATGGGTAGGGATTCTTCAAGGGCTGTCTATCTAGCCCTAGAGTTGGCTGAAGGCACAGCCATCAAGTAAGAATTGAGGGTCCCCTTGTCCATTTAAGCATCATTGGAGTCAGTTATATTTTTCATTACATTATTGTGACTGAATTACACAGTTAGATGAACATACCTTATGTTCCATTTAGTGAAACATTTGTGTTTTACATGTTCATTATTGCTGTGACTTTGTTGTATCCTTTTCATTTCAATTTTTGGGATATTACAAACTGTTTTCAGTTATTGCACATATGCCCTCTACTATTTAAATATTAAGGAGCCCTATGTTCATCAGAACTGTCTTTGTCTCTGGTAGTGTTTCCAGAAACAGTAAGTCTGTCCTTGGCCACTAAATGACATTCACAGCATAGAGATGTGCTGCAGTGACGCCATGGCCTTCTCCCCCGAATACTAATGAGTTCTTTGTTGTTCTTGAGCTGCTGACTGTTTCTTGTGTGCAGTCACCAGTAAAAATGACCAAAGAAATGGATACACAGGCACTAGTTGAAGGTGCTATTGCAAACATGTCACTGTGGGCTGGGATAGATATTTGTCAATGTAAAACTAATACTAATAAGTAATAAGAATGACAATAGAAACAATTATAATGGTAATTAAAAATTACACAATTTACATCATTTCTCAGTACTACAGCATCTTTTTGACTAATCTGAAACTGAGAGCCAAATATTATGTTAGGACAATTGTGTACGTTAACACTATATGTTGATGTTCACAGTGTCATTGATTATTTATATATCAAATATTTCTGATACATAATGTTGGGACACGACTGAAGAAAATGAGTGTTTGGAACGAAGTGAATAGACTACATGAGTATGGCAATGGGTGGAAAGTTCAGGTTATTACAATTTAAGAGTATGGATAGAGGGTATTTAAATAGAGAATACAGATATTTGAGTTGGGTGTAACATAGTCTGTTGTTTTTTTGCAGGATCCAGGCAAACATTACTGGAGTTCCAGGTTTGTGGCGTGTCAGTGAAGGTGCATTTCACCACTGCGCAGTCTCAGATGGCGCGGTAGTCTGGCTCCAGCAAGCTTCTGATGGTCTGGTTCTGACGGAGCAGTACCTTCCACTTGGCCAGAGCTACTTTGTGGGTGAGTGCCTCCCCTGTGAGTCATTTGTCCCTGGTCTGTGTGTCTGTCTTAACCATTTTGTATGCATTTTATTAGCTGTGTTACTTCTGTTATGTATAGAACTTAACTTGTAATTTGTGCTGATGTCACTGCATTTTCTTAATTGAAAATTAATAATGGATGTGTAAAATAAATGTAGCAGACAAAGGGATAAAAGTATATTAGTTAGTTCATTAACTTAGACTTCTGTGCTGTAAAATTATTTGAGGCTTTATATGTGAGCAAACCAATTTATAAACCTATAGTAAGAGAATAAAGTTATTTAAAAATACAATTGAAAACTGTAACTATTTACCTCACTTGTATGTAACTGTGTATGTTAAATAAATAAATGTAAATGACGCTCTTTATTTCAACACATATGGTATTCAAATTTAATGATACTTCTCCTATTATAACATCTTTTCCTGAAAATGAAAATATTTGAATTAATTTGTCCACAATTTTATCTGACATTTCATAGTATATTGTTCTTCAAAATGATGACACAACAAATATATTTTCCTTAAAATTCAGCATTGTATTTTCTAACTGGTAGACATACAGACAGACACAAAAACAGACAGACTTTAATGATCCTATTTTATAACCTTCTGACAGCGAATGATTTTACACTTAATTTGGTTTCTCCTTGATTATAACCCCTTCATCTCTGGCTGCTTTTAAATCTACACTCCACTGGTGCAAAGCTGTCAGTATAGACACTGTTATAGTCACAGTATAGACTGTGCTGGAATTTATGAAACCAAAATGGGTCTTTTGTTATTTTATCCTTGTATAGTAATTCTACCTTCCAGTTCACTGCAGGTGGTAGATGTTTCCCTTACTAAAAATACGTTCAGAACTTACTACTACCAATAACTGGCTTCATTTAGCTGAACTAAAAACAGGTGTTGGCAGTCACAACTGAGTTTTTCATCCATTTTGACCCTTTATCTGATACAAGTAGGAGCCTATCTTAGGAAGCATGTGTTTATGTGTATACAAATTATTTGAATCTCACGTGGTGCCAGGTAGACCATTTTGCTCATGATTTGTGTTCCCATGTAGGTATCCTACATGATGTCACTGCCAATGGTAACACAGTGACATTGCTTCTCAAAGTTACAATGAAAGCCAGCAGCTGCACAGAGCCAGGAAGCCACTTCAATGACCCACAATGTTCTGGAAAGGGGACATGTGTCACTCAGCCAAGTAAGGTAGGCAGACAGAACTGAGGCTTCGCCAAAGTAGGACATGCCTGTTTCACCTGTGTCTCTCTGTCGCTAAAAGATATATGTATATATATACATACATACACACATACAGTACTGTGCAAATGTCTTCGGCAGCCGAAGAAAATGATGTTTAAATAATTTATGTTGGCAATTTATGTTGGCAAAAAGCTATAATGTATTTATCAAAGTATTTTTAGATCAAACATGTCAAACCCACTCCTAAAGTTAACCAAATTTTGTTCAGTAACCATCCCATACTCCCAAATATTTTATAACTTGATTCGCACACCTCATATGGCTATTGAACACCTCACTGTTTTTTAAAACTAACTTATTAACTAATTTAGGAGCTGGGGTGCCACTGAGGAGAAGTTTGGAAGATATCAGTAACTTTTTGCATAACAGAAGAAATTCTTGTTTTATGGTGTTACTCTACATTTGCATATGTACTAATACTAAATTGTATTCTGTATGTTGGTGTAAAACTATGCAATTATGCCTGTCAAAATGTGTTAGCTTAGCCATTTCAAAACCCGAAGAGAGGTTTGAGAAACTGAAGCGTGTTTATTTAGACAGCCAACTAGGTATCAGTAACTTTTTGGAGATGAAAAGAAATTTTTACTAGATTTCATTGTGTTACTCTTAATTTGCATATGTTCTAATGTTATTTTTTTAATGGTTTGTTGATAAAATGTGCCCTTACCACCCAGGGAAATAGCTATAAAATTTCTTTTTGACTGCCTAAGACTTATGCACAGTTCTGTACACACGCACACACACATGCACACGCACACACACACACACAATGCATGAATTATGACCAATCCTATGATAAGTAAACAACTGGAAATCTAATAATAGAATCAACAGAACTATAAATATCAACACCCTGATGTAAACGTGCCCCCTGCATCCACACTTCCTGCTTTTAGAGGGGAATAGGGTGTTGTAGTCTGTCAGTGCCCCTAGGGCATTGAGAATTCTGCATGCCACAAGAGATATACAATAATGCACAAAACATTTTAGTAGTTATTTTTATTTATAGACTGCACTACACAGCAGTAAGATCTCAAGAAGGGTCACTGAGGGAGTCAGCAAGGGACTCAAAAGCGTCAAATTAACTACTTCATTGTTTAGCAACATTTTATGGATACTGTTGTTTACTTGCATTCATTAAGTTCACATTTATTTTTTTCTGCACTGTACTGGATAGTTCAGTATTTACACTGAAGCGACCCAGAACATGGACTTTTATCAGTTTCACTACAGTAGCAAAAAAAATTAATTTAGATGTTATCCCCAAATGGAAAGGCTAGGCAAGGCTCTGTCATACTGCCCGTTTCTCACATAAATGGATACACAGAAAACAGCTGGTCATCTGCAGGTTCTGCCTTCAGGTAAAGCATGTTGGCTTTCATCTCTGCACATCCATTTTATATAACAGCTGTATAAAGAAGGTACCTGCAATTTTAAAACCTACAATGTACAATTATTCTCATTTACTATCATTAAAGAACTGTTTGTATAGTGTATGGTGTCATTAGTCATATCTATTAGAGAACCACTGTAACCTGACCACTATCTCAGATGAGTGAATTATGAACTATAAATACTTCAAAGAGATATGAAATACACATATCTGAGAAGGTCCCCAGCCTGCTCATCCAAACATAGATATATTTACTTACCATAGATATATTTTCTTACCTGGTTTATTGATATGTGTTTCACAATACGCTACAGTATAAACTTGGATGAATGAAATTATGCACTCTTTGACCCATAGCATTTTTATTATGGAATAATATTCTGTTGGAGGATTACTCTAATTTCATAAGTAGTAGATCTGTATTTTTACAGCACATAGCATATACTATATGGTGAACAACTTTCTAAGTCTTAAGCTGTTAGAATTGTATTATTAATTTCTGTATTCCAGAACACCTTCTACTGCGAGTGTGAGAAGTGGTATTCGGGAATCTTCTGTGAAGAGTTTGATGCATGTCACCTGAACCCTTGCAAGAACAATGGCACATGCAGTGACTTAAGGGAGGGCAATGAAGGTCGTAATTTCACCTGTGCTTGCTCATCAGGTACGTAGGCCTGCATACTACAGGTGTCAGTCTTGCTTCTATCTGGATAGCAGGCAGAAACACGTAACTTAGGGATTGAACAGGAACTTTTTTGAGTATGGGTTTGGCAAAATGGTGAAGAAACACATAAGAAAAAGCTGGATTGCATTTATATAGCAGTTTTCTACTCCTTCAAGCACTCAAAGCACTTTACAATTCATGCCTCACATTCACCAATCCACACTCACATTCATACACCGGTGGCAGAGGCTGCCATGCAAGGCACCAACCTGCACACCGGGAGCAGTTTAGGGTTCAATGTGGTACAATGGAGTCAGGAGGAACCGGGGCTCAAACCTGCAACCTTCCAGTTGTTGAACGATAACACTACCTCCTGCGCCATTAAAAATAACATGTGACTGTTATGTGTTTTACCTAAATCACAAAAGCTCTTTATATGACACTAAAAATAAATATATAATGCATATTAACTTAATGTGTCATTAAATATATATGTCCTTTATTTATATAAAATAAATATTAAATTAATGAAATGTCAAATATATAAGTCCTAAATTTATGTACAATCCTTATTAAATGAATTTCATTAGTCTTATATGTTCTTTATTCATGTAAAATACATATTAAATTAAGACTTTGTCAAACGCAAGTTCTGCATTGATGTACAACACATATTAAATGATATGCACAATTCTTTGAATGACCTCATGGACAGTGATTCCACACAACTAGGCAGTGTGTTTTGAAAAGAAAACATTCTTTTTCAGCTGATGCATTGACTTTGTGTTCTAGAACATAACATAGCAACAACAACCGAATGTGGAGAGCTCATGCATGTCTTTCATTAGAATGATATAAAAGCAATATCAAATTTTATTAAGAAATAACAAGCAAAGCCATATGTTATCTTGTATTTTAAAATATAAAGTTTATGGAAAAGTTTTACATTTTTCCTACAGTGTAAGTGTATATTTGGTCAGAAAAACCAATTTAGTATTAGTACATATGCAAATTAAGAGTAACACCAATAAAAACTAACAAGAATTTCTTCTGTTATGCAAAAAGTTACTGATATCTTGTTGTATGGCTAGAAGCAAACCACTTCTGTTTCCAAACTCTCCTCAGTGGAACCCCAGCTCCTAAATTAGTTAATAAGTTAGTTTTAAAAAACAGTGAGGTGTTCAATAGCCATATGAGGTGCTAGAAAATATATGGGAGTATAGGATGGTTGCTGAACAAAACTGGTGCGACTTTAGGAGTGGGTTTGACATGTTTAAGGTAAAATACTTTGACAAACCTATTATAGTTTTTTTGCCAACCTAAAGATTATTTAAACATCATTTTCTTTGCCTGATTAAAGACTTTTGCACAGTACTGTAGATGGTCCAAAAGAAACCAAAGTTTTTAGTACAGTACATCTAAGTCATCTTTAAAATAAATTGTGAAAAGGTAGTTTATGCCTTAGGTTATACAAGCATTTAGGTTATACAAGTACTTATATTTATGGCTGTCTGTGTGTGCAAGGCAGGGATCTGTTATAATTTGGAAGTAGAGGTTGTTGTATAATATATGGTTTGCTGTATGTGTCTTATGATATAGAATGTAAGACGACAGACAGTAGGGGGCGGAGTGGCCATCAGGAGCACCACGAGATTTCCTGATGGGCTGCTGGTATTTCCAGGCCTGTCTAGCTGCTATGCACACCTTTTAAAATGCTCCTAAATAAATGCACATGCATATAGTGAATCAATAAAAAGACGGCCCCTCTCCCAGTGGTACGGCCCCACTTCACGTACATGTGAGCGGCATAAGCATAGATTTGGTTTCAGTGGTGGGAGGGTCCAAATCAGCCCCAAAGCTCCCACCCTCCTAAACACACACTATCCTTCCTACACTATCCTATTTGTAGAGACATGTCCCTATCATCCACACCTAAATTTATGCCCTTGCATTGTGGAGAAAAGATAGCAGCATAAAACTAAACTGTAGGGATAGGAAACCACTGATCTTCTATCAGATCTGATTTTGATTCAGTCCAAGGCTGGTATGGCTGATACCAATCGTGTAACTGATATTCAGTGCTGGCCCAGCACTAACAATTGCATAACAATAGCAATATTAACATTTAATTGTTATGTTAGAATCAATTTTCAAAATGAAACAATTCACATTGAAATAATTGAACATTTCAGTTTTGATCCACACATCCCTACTAAACTACAGTTTTCTACAACTTAACACAGAAAAAAATTAATTATTTTTTTCACCCCCTAAAAGAAAGATTAAATATGTAAAGATTTAACTTACGTTAAATGACACTAATAACTACAAATTAGGTCTGGAACGATTCATCGAGTAATTCGAATAACTGGATTACAAAAAATCCTTGATGCGAATTCTTTCCTTTGATGCTTCGTGAAAACCACGTGACTATGTACTGCTTAGTGATCACCGTGTTTCACTCGGAGGATTATTACTCTCGCACAGTGTGATTACGCTGCATTACGTGTACATGTACAAATCAAGCCAGCAATCTTGGTGTAGTTCTGGCATCAGACCTAAATTTCAACAGCCACAAAAAGATAGTTACAAAGTCACCCTTTTGTCTAAACAAGATAAAGAAAAACTAGTTTATACACTTATTTTCAGCAAACAAGACAAAAGGTTCTATCCTGAGTGTCACAACCCCTTTTGCCATACACAATATCAATTCAGATAGCATTGGATGTGTTTGAAGAAACATATCAGAGTTCAGTATAACAGAGTATAACAGAACAGTCCTGTTCTTATCAACTACTCTCTAGTGCTGATGTAATTTAGTAGGAAAACAAAATGTTCACAAATCACTAATATGATTGACTGTAACCACCGTCACTCCAGAGAACACGTCTCCACTGCTATAGAGTACAGTGGTGGCGTGCTTTACACCACTGCATCCAACGCTTTACATCACATTTATTTGCACTTGGTGATATAAGGCTTGGAAGCAGCTGCTCGGTTATGGAAACCCCAGCTATTGACTCTGCAGACAGTTAGTGACTTCTGTACACTTTGCACAGCACGCGTTATCCCCACTGATTTTACGTGGCCTAACACTTCGTGACTGAATTGCTGTTGTTCCCAATTGCTTCCACTTTGTTATAATACTACTAACAGTAGTGAGGAAATTTCATGAATGGACTTGTTGCACAGGTTGCATCCTATCACAGTACTACACTTGAATTCACCGAATTCATAATGTACCATTACAGCCCTATAAGGTAGTGATGGAAAAAGGCCATATGGTAATGTGAAACAATCTAACCAAAATACTTAATTGGAATGTGACAAGTTTTAAACTTCTCCCCTTCTAAACCCCAACAAGTGAAACAGTCACATGCATTGCAGTACTTGATTGGCAACAGGCGAACAACAATTAATGAATTCATCCCTGATCCATCACAATATTTTATTGTAAATATATACTGACTGATAATACATATGTTAACCAAAATAAACATAGTATTTTTAAGATTATATTTAGCAAAGCACAATCAGACCTTGCTGTCATAGCAGCCACATTATTCATTTGATGTAAACGCATACACAGACACTCCTCTATTTACGAACTTTCAATTTACGAACTTTCAGACATACGAACGAAGAGGACTGTAAGTCCAAATTGTGTTCATTGGGCTCCCATTTCCTATCCACAACATCTTTTTTTTTCCTGTGCACCAATTCCACCTAGTACGACTTCTGGCTGCTACTCCCGCCACACAGCAGTGTAACGTGCGTACTCCCAACATCCTAGTTCTTTGTCCTTGCGTATACCCGTAAAATAATGTTGAATAATAACTTACAAATTAAGTTGTGAATGGCCGTTCAGAACATATCTCATTCATAAGTAGAAGAGCGTTTGAACTTCATTTTTTGAAGCGCTGTTGAACCCCACTAGAGGTCTCTGTGTTTGAAAAAAAGGTTATAAGTCTGCAAACTCATTCTAAGCACTTTATGAGGAACACTGGAGCGATTCACGAAGCTTCACTGGCCCATCACTAGCAGCCTGTTTGGTATCACAAGCTGCAGTGAGTGAGTAAAACATCTCAACCTATTATTATGGGGTTTTCCACTAAACACTATGACATTAAAATACACAGTCATATGTTTCATTTTGTGCACAGAATTGATATCAGCACCTTGCCTTTCATGGACAGAAGAAAGGCATTTAATTCATAAGATGTCATGGATCTGTGCGGGTTTCATGTGAGGACGCGGCATGATACAGACAGAAAAGATGTACGACCCACTTGCAGCTCGAAGGACAAAACGGGGTTTATTAACAAAAAACAGAAAATAGTCGGAATACTACTAAAAACAAAAAGGTCCACGAGGGATCTAAAGCAAAGTGGAAAAACAAAGATTAATTATAAAAACAGGGCAGGTGAACTGCACGTACACCTAACATCTAACTTTGTCGGATTACAACAATCATACATACAAAACAATGAAGCACTAAGGGACAGAACTCAGGCACGGACTCAAATACTAAAACTGAACTGGGTAACGAGACAGCAGGAGTGAGACAGACGATGATCCAGTCGGGGAGGGTGCAAGACAATGAGTAATCAGGAAAATACACAAGGACAGGCACAAGAACAGGCAACAGGTGGAACTAATTAACCCAGAAAACAGGAGAAACAGAATCCAACACTGGGAATAACAAACCCAATAAAATGTAACAAAACAAGAAACCGAAACTGAATACAAAAAATCAAGAAACACGGGAACTAGAAAAACTCATACAAATAAAACACTGGGGAACAAAATACAAAAACAGAGGAGGTGGGATACAAACACACAACAGAGGGGTTCACAGACACCCACATGTTCAAAAAGTTGAGCCATGCAGCCGACAGCGAGCAGGGGAAAAGACAAAGACTGATAACACAAGGGACAGGATGACCAGCAACCCCTGCTGGCCAAACTGGGAAGAGACGCAGTGTGGAACAACTGGGGATGACCCTGATAAACTAAATAAATTAATTTAATCAACTAAATTAATTAATTTTGTGTAAATGCATTTTGTGCATTTTGTGAGTGAAAGAAAGGCATTTTGTGGCAGAAACATAATTTGTCAACTAAATAAAACCATGTTGTGTACAAAATGCATTTCGTAAGTGCTAGTAAATCACTTTGTAGAGGAAATGTATGTCATGAATCATACACAGTCATTTCGTGGACGAAGCTGATTCTGCAGAATCACACAATGCTTTTGTGGAACCTGGAAATGCATGTCATCGTTTGCTGAGTCACAAAAGGCACCATGAAACGCATTTCGTCCACAAAATGATTGATTTCATCATAAAAAAATGCTTTTTGTGGCACAGAATGTATTTTGTGCATGAAAATGCGTGCTTGACACATACAAGAGCAGCAAGAATTTCATTGAATGACATTGTAATGTGAAAATGAAAATTGATTATTTGAATTCTGTCCATTATATGGTCTCTGTATATATCGGAAGTCCTTCGAGACACTTATGAATTTAGATCACAGTTCAAAACAAAAATATACAATGTTAGGAAGGCTTTAATGGTATGACACTGAAACTAGAACCTGGATAGATATAAATCGCAAAACCGTTGAAGAGGCATGGAATTTTTTATACGGGTATTGACTGTAGAGGACACAAGGAACTTACCAACTATTATTACTAATCCAGTGTCATTTTTGATGTGCTACAAAGCCTAGCTAAAATAAATAAATCACAGGGCCCTGATAGCATCTTACCAATAATTTTAAAAGAGATGTGGGATATTATTTGCAAACCTTTAACTTTATTATTTCAGAAATCCTTATCTGCTGATGTGGTGCCTTCTGATTGGAAGCACGCTAATATAACATCCATATTCAAGAAAGGGGATAGAAGTAATCCAGCAAACTATCACTCTGTCAAACTATCAACCAGTAATCAGTTTAACTTACATAACTGGAAAAGTAATGGAAGCTATAACCCAAGTGAAAATGGTAGATTAGCTGGATTAAAATAACATTCTGAGGGACAGCCAACATGGATTTAGGAGAGGTAGGTTCTGTTTAACTAATCTACTTGAGTTCTTTGAGGAAGCTACAAGAGAAATTGATCACAAAATGGTCTACGACGTGATCTACTTACTGTAGATTTACAGAAGACCTTTGATGTTGTCCCCCACAAACGGCACTTGCTTGAGTTAAAAACATCAGGGATTTTAGAAACTGTAGCAGCTTGGATTGAAAACTGGTTAACAGACAGGAAGCAGTGGGTAGTTATTAGAGGCACAATGTCACAGTGGGCCTGTGTTTATAGTGGGGTACCGCAGGGTTCAATTTTAGAACCACTATTGTTCCTAATTTACATTAATGATATTGACAGCAATACATACAGTAAACTGGTTAAATTTGCAGCCTACATCGAAGTGGTTGGTGTAAACTAGCAGTACAGAGGTTACAACAGGATCTGGATTTAATTAGCGACTGGGCTGATACTTGACAGATTAAATGTAACATAGATAAATGCAAGATAATCCATACAGGGAGCAGAAATATAAAGTACAGATATTTTATGGGTTCCACTGAAATAAAGGTAGCTGATTATGAG
>JAODUD010000036.1:16836594-16847599 GCA_026784285.1 Stomatorhinus walkeri
AGAATGATTCCTGGTCTTAGAGGAATGTCTTATGAGGAGAGGTTAGCTGAGCTGAATCTGTTTAGCCTTGAGCAAAGAAGACTAAGGGGGAACATGATCCAAGTATATAAGATTCTAACAAGTCTGGATGCCAAATGGCAATTTCAATATTAGTTTAAATACTAGAACTCATGGCCATAGGTGGAAATTAGCGGGAGGACATTTTAAAATGGATTTGAGAAAGCACTTATTTGCATAGCATTTAATTAGAGTATGGCGTAATCATCCTGTTTGTGTAGTGCAAGCTATAACCTTGGGTTCTTTTAAATCAGAGCTAGATAAGATTTTAACAGCTCTGAGCCATTAGTTGTGTTCTCCTCAAACAAGCTTGATGGGCTGAATGGCCTCCTCCTTTTGTACTGTAAGTGTCTTATGTAGTAAACTTATGTAGTTATCTTGTTCCCACAAGATAACTTGTATGTGTACAAGACAAAAAAATCACCTTATGGGACTTTTCGCGCTACGTACTTTATAATGTATGAGGAATGTAATGTATGAGGAAAAAAATCACCTGTGAGAAATTATTGCTGATTCTGAATGAAGTAGCAGTGAAGTCGAACATGTTTTAGCATGGTCTTTTAAATAGCAATGTAAAATAAAACAGAACATACTTGATTAAAATTTTGGAGGAAGTGAAGCTTCTCTTGTAGTATTAGAGCAGTCGCCACTGGTAGATATAATCTTTATCTGATTTTCTTAAGTTTTTAAGTAACAGTACTTATAATCATTTTGGCAAATTTTCAGTTGATTTAGAAATCCAAGGCTGAAAGACAGTCCCACTCTGACACAAATTTTAATATGTATAACTTTTGGTATTGTTTTTGTTGCGTAGCTTGTTACTTATATTTCAGTACTAATTAGTAAATGATTTATTGGGTTACAGGTTACACAGGGGAGCAGTGTGAAGCTCTAGTAGACCACTGTCTCTCACAACCCTGCCTGAATGGGGCTACCTGCACTAGCAACCTAGCAGGACCCAGCTGCCACTGCCCAGAAGGTAGGAACCAACACCCAGACCATGATCCATCCGTCCATTTTATGTAACAGCTTGTGCAATTCAAGATCGTGGGGGTCTGGAGCATAAAAATTCCACACATGGCCCCATGGCAGAGACACAGACCCTGGTCCCAGAGGTATCAGGCAACAGTGCTAACCACAGTGGCACCATGCCTCCCCTCAGATGGTGGTGGTACATCTCTGAAATGTGAAACCTAGAGTAAGAAACCTAAGAAAGTATCACATACACAGAATGTCAGGTTTAAGCTCTGGTGGTTCAACTAGAATATTGGATTCTGTTTGCATGCTGATATGTTCACATTGTAACCAATAGAAGATGACAAAATACTGAAAATATCTTATAAACCTTATTTCCTAGCCACTCTATATAAAAATAGTTGCATTTCACATAATACTGTAAGTCTCACATCCCACAAGATGTCAGCCATAGAAGCTGGGTCAGTGTTCAGCAGAACTGCCCTGATTTAGGAACTACCTGTCTATCTGTGTCATGCCAGTTTAATTTGAATCTCCATTCTCTGTTCTAATTCATCTTGCTTGGCCAAACAACTTACCATCTCTGTTTCAAAACAAATGAGGGCATACTTAATATTTACCCTCAAATACAGTGTTACACGCAAAATGAGCAATCAAGTGGGTCTGATTCAAGGTAGAAGATTCTTTATTTGTCACATACACAGTTATACAAGTACAACAAGTAGTAAAATGTACCTGGATTTGGTCATGTGCAATAAGGTTTTGCAAATTAAAGTTAAATATAAAAAGGATAAGACTCACTCTGTATTTTAAGCTTTGAATGCATTTTGACTAAGCATTGCAAAATGTCACATATCAAAATACTTAACTTGCTTGGATTAACATGCTCAGCATACTTTACTACCATGACTGACGATGCACCAAGCTGGTTTCATGAAGTTATTGCTCAATAAATTGCAGCCCTCCTATAGTGAATGACAAATCCTTTAACTTAATTGCACAACATGAAATAACTAGTTATTTAGTATATTAATTAAAATAACATTATACTGGCTAGATAAAAATACAACTATCATTCTATGTTCTAGAAAAGCTGTGAAGACCATATGAGAGGAGATTAAAAAAATGCATTTGCGAAAGCATGTAGCAAAAGAGACATTCTTGGCCAGTTTCCCAGTCAAGGATTAAGCCTAAGCTTAGACTAGCTTTGAGTTACAATGGTGAATCTCCATTGAAATGGCAATTTAGTCCAAGACTGGTCTTAATCCTTGTTCGGGAAACCGGCCCTCTAAGTTTAATGAAACATTTGGGGCATACATGCCTAAGCAACCTAAAATCCGACTATGGCCAGTCGGGCATATATGCCATCACGACTTGGTAGCTTGAACTGGAATAAAGGTTGGAGACGACTAATATAAACCTAGTGAAGGTCACAGATCTCTGAGACTGTTATTTTGGGGTCGTGGATTGAAAAGTGTAGGAACCCAGATGTGACCCTTCCTTTCATGTGGAATGAACAAGAGCTGGGCAGACCAAAATGACCAAAGGTTTACATCACGGTATTTTTCAAAGTTATATTGGTTTCACGGTATATGACAGTATATTTTTTGAGTAAAGTATGACTTTGTACAGGATTTTACATAAGACATTTTTGTTTTATGTTTTTGCATTATTCCAACATAAATTAAATTATTTTATATAGCCATTGCGCTGATCTGCTACCTTAACGATAACATACGGCTAATATAGTTGTTAGCTAACTGCTTATAGATAAACAGCTAATGTTAAGATGTGCGCCGGCCAATTTAACATTTTTGATAAGTGCTTAATAATTCAGTGTTGCTGGAATACTGACCTCGCAAAATTTCTCATAAAGACTGGGATGTCGAGCTGTGGGTAGTGACCGAAAGAACGAGATCGCGAGTGCAAGCGGATGAAATGAGTTTCCTCCGCAGGGTGGCTGGGCTCTCCCTTAGAGATAGGGTGAGGAGCTCAGTCATTAGGGAGGGACTCAAAGTAGAGTTGCTGCTCTTCCGCATTGAGAGGAGCCAGATGAGGTGACTCGGGCCTCTGATTAGGATACCTCCTGGACGCCTCCCTGGTGAGGTGTTTCGGGCATGTCCCACTGGGAGGAGGCCCCAGGGATGACCCAGGACACGCTGGAGGGACTATGTCTCTCGGCTGGCCTGAGAACGCCTCGGGATTCCCCCAGAGGAGCTGGAGGAAGTGGCCGGGGAGAGGGAAGTCTGGGTTTCCCTGCTGAGACTCCTGCCCCCGTGACCCGACCTTGGATAAGCGGAAGTTAATGGATGGATGGATGGATGGATGAACCGGGATGTCGGTCTTTAAGGTGCTTCACCAAGTTTGACGTGCGACTTGACTTCGTCGTCACAACTTTGTAGCACTGTTTGCATAGAGGCTTATCGACATCCTTAGCCTTTCCATTCTTGTCTGCAAAATACTTCCAAACTAGTGGTGTAGATTTGAGTAGTAACGAGTAAGTAATTAACGAATACCAGGCTATAACGAATCGTTGCGAGTATTTAGCCGTTCAAGGATTCATTGCTGACAGTAACGAAATGACTGGTCAAACCGCCCAATCGGCACTCACCATGCAGACTGTTGTTTGCGGCAGTTCTGGCTGGCATGCAGTTGCAGCTGGTTTCCATTATCTGAAGCCTGCTCGCATTGCCTGCATGTTGTATGGCCCACATACGAGTCTGATGGGAGGGCTGGGTCACTGCACTGACTGGCTGGGGTAATTAGTTGCCCATCGCCGTTCTGACGACAGAAGATATACGTACGTCTTAATGACGTCTGTGCCCAGTGAATGGATGTTTTCTAAGAGTGGCCATCTAATTAACGAGAGACGTGGCCGGCTGTCAGCTGAAAGCACATTAACTTTTGAGTTGACTGACTGCACGATAAGCCTATATAGTTACGTAACTGTTAGAATAGACCTATTGCACAAATATTTATAATAGAAATGACAACATTCAGATTTTTTTTCTTATAATCTTTATTCAGTAGGCCATATTTTTTATATAGACTCTCAATTTTGAGAAAGCAATCATGCGTCAAATTACCCACACTACCATGACGCTGCTAAGCTCTGTAGGCTTATGGACTATATTGTTCAGTATAGGTAACAGCATTCATTATTGAGGTACCCGGTAGTAACAATTACTCAAAAGTAATGGATAACCACATCACTATTCCAAACGGCACTTTTGTGTTTTTTTTTACTAAAGCAGCTTGCAAAGTGCCTTCAACTGCAGCATATGCAGTGTTTGGCTAACTTGGTATGTGTGTGTTAACCAGCATAAACCCATTCAGCAGCTATTCAGAGGAGGGGAGGGGCTGCGCGAGTATGTATGTGTGCGTGCATGCACGCACGCCTGCGTTGTAGTGGTATCATATGAAATGTGGTGAATGAGGCGAAAACTGCACTGTTGGTATCAATAATGATGAAAATTAGTATCTAATCAGATACTAATTTTTAATATTGATTAGTATCTGAGAATCTCACTATAGCATCAGCTATATCTTCCGTTTCTGATCTTTCGTAGTACATTTTTAGCAGTGTAGCAATGAAAAAGGTCCCCCCTTAAAGTTTCCAGCTGTGCCACTTTCCTAACATTATGTAGGCTACTTAAACTGTATTGCGGTATAAGAAAAATTCATATCATAACAATAATAAAAAAATGGTTTTTGGTTCCTTACATCAGTGAAAATATAGATGCAAAAACAAAATGTCCAGTACAATGGACATAAAAGAATGGGTGGGGTCTCAGGAGGATATTACCAAAAGTATTGGGACACCCCTCCAAATCATTGAATTCTATATTCCAATCACTTTCATAGCCACAGGTATATAACATCAAGCACTTAGGCATGCAGACTGCTTGCAAAAGATTGGGTTGCTCTCAGGAGCTCAGTGAATTAATTCAAGCATGGTACCGTGGTGGGATGCCACTTGTCCGTTCATGAAATTTCCTCGCTATTAAATATTCCACGGTCAGCTGTTAGTATATACTTTTGGTGATATAGTGTATATATGAGACAGCTACCAACACTACCATTAAATTGACGATTTGATTGAGATTGTGGAAAAGCCTGGAATTTGAATGGAACAGTTTTAATTGAAGTAACCTACTAGGCTAATCAATGAACTGCATAATTTTGGTGCAGATGTCAGTCTATTTTTTTTCCAGTGACAATGAACAAGAGTTTTACACACAGATATCTACTCTTTTATTGGTTTTTGAACCTTGATGAAATATTAGTGAGCATATGGAATACATTACCTAGGTGTGCTTACAATTTTTAATGTTTTTGAACTTAAGGCTATCTTTGTCTCTCCGCTCCACCAAGGAACGCAGCCTCTTTCCACAACTGTCATAAACTCCAGCAAAACCTTTCATTGGTTTAAATTGAGGCAAACATGTTTACATTTCAATAAGTGCGTGGGACTTTGTGCTGCAAAGAAGAACATGCAAAACTCATTATGAGATATTATCAGTAACTTTGGTAAATCAAAGGACCGATTCCGATTATGGAAGATGTGATGAATATTGCCTCTAATAACCGTCAGATCCAATAGTAGGTTGATCTCAAATGAGCAAGGCCTATGATGTGCTCAGGATCAGTCATAGTGAATGCTTACTAAGTGGACCGAGGAAAAAAACACCATGAACTACCAACAGGGTGTTGGGCAGCTAGGACTCGTCGATACGGGATATGAACGAAAAACGGATCATGACTGGTACAAACCAACAAAAAGGCTAATGCAGCACCAATGGTAGATAATCCTGATGATGATTATGAGAGTAATGTGTCATAGCCCCACAGTCAGAGTGCCCATGTTCACCCATATCTGCAATTGAAAGTGACTACAATGGGCATACAAAGATTGAAACTGGACTTTAGGACAATGGAATAAGGTCGTCTGGTTGGATGAATCCTGTTTTCTGTTGTATCATGTGGATGGTTGAGTATGTACATCTGTGAGATGCATTGGGCATCTGTTTCATAGCTGTGATACACATAGCTGTATTTGTATTTTTGTAAGATAGTAACAGTGCAGACCATTGTGGGAGGTATGCAGGAATCTAAACATTAGAGAGGTATAAGGTCTTCGTGGAATTGTGTAGCAGGGTGGTCTTCAGCTCAATAAACCTTGTGTCAGTCTTGGCAGAGGTTAAATCAGAATCATAGAGGAGGGGGGGCTCTGTCAGATACAGATCGGGAGTGGGGGGGGGCTTCAATATGCTACCCTATACGTTAGTATAGTACTTTTTGTATGTATTAATGGTTTCAAATATGCAGTATGTTTATGTGTTGGCATGTTGTGCTACCACTTTAAAGCCATACAAAATAAACTAAAAAAAAATTGGCCAAAACATTTTATTGTATTTTGGTATTTGGTATATATTGTGGTTAAATGCTATGGGAAGCAGGGAAATCAGGACGCATGTGCAGATGTGACGTGACTGGAGAGTCAGGCAAGTCAGACAAAATCGAAGTCAGGAAATCCAACACTGACACAAGAAAAACAGAATCCACATTGCTAGGAAAAAACTGATGATCAAAGAGGCGAGCGCAGGTCAGGCAAAGGGCAAACAACTATCAGGGGGCAAGGCAAACAGAGCAGGACCAGAAAAGCAGAAACAGATGTGAACGGGGAAGTGCTGAAACTCTCGGTAAATAAGAAGACCTTGTACCAAGTAGTCTAAGGCAATAGATCCCCGAATCAGTCAGAATCTATCGCAGCTGGAAGGGGCGTGAATGTTAATAGAGAACGGCTTCTTCCAGTAGCTTCTGTTGCAGAAGTGTAACTTTACAGTTACAGTTTTTTTAGGTTGTAACTGGTGTACTGGGTGGAGTCCCAGGTGGAGATTCCCTAGGGTATGTGGTCAACCATGGATGTAAAGATGTAAAGAGCGTGATGTTGACAGGGCTTCCTGCCGACTAGTTCATGACAAAATAGTACTTGATTTTTTTAACATAACATGTAAATGAAACTTAAATATGTATCGAAATAGCTTATCACTGCAAGAAATATTCTTGCTTATTCATGCGCAATGTCCATGTGAAAATGCATTCAATTTCAAAGTATTCATGGATTGCTTCCTATATATATATCTGACATCTAACAGAATCTCACCAGTAAGTCAAGTAAGTCAATATACATGGGACAAATATCAAGACGTCATGTACAATCATCTTATGCACTCGAGAATCAGTGACAAATGAAAATTAACATTAAAGCTGAAGAAAAAACACGATTTTTAGCATAAAACTGGCGTTTTATTAAACTGTTGTTTCAGTTTTTAAAAAAATAAATTTTGGGACATTTAGGAAAAAAGTTAAAAAGGTTGATGGAGATTAAGTTGTTCTCCGGCAGGGTGCAGTTTGGATATAAGGAGGCGGAGCTGGACTCTGCCTGGCTCCATCTAAATTTAAACCCTGAGTCTTGAAGTCTGTCTCCAGCAATTGCAAGGTTTAGTGCTTTTACCCATGTGGTGCTCCAGTCTTCTGAGACACACAGAAATAGCAAACCTCATTTCAGGGTTCCATTTCACTGCTCATCATTCTGTTCTTTACTGTTTGTTATGATAAGTGACAAACTGTGTACATACCCTCATGTGGTTCCACAAGGATGAGTAAATAAAAAATTACATTTTAACCGATTAACTGTGAGTAGTTTCTTAAAAAGCATCTATTAAAGTTTAGCTTATATTTCACCGAATACAGGATGATGTTTTTGTTCTTTAAAATTAAACACTGGAAAGTCTTTCCTTTATTGATTGAAGCTTCTGTGCAAACAGCAATAACTATATCGAACTATGTCCTGAATACCTGCAGACTCCCTCTGTAAGTACTGTAACTAGGCCAGATCCCTTGCTTTAACACTGAAACTGAAGTAGACCAGTCTAACCTTGAGGAAGCTGTTTCACTACACCAGTTTTACTTACTGTCACTATTATTATATTATGTAACTATGTAACCATAATATGAATTTTATTTACTGTGAAAAGATGGCACATTCTACAAAGGCAGCAGTAGTTAGGTAATGCAGTTAAAATTAAAGTTGTCCATTTAACATAAATTAATAGGTAAAGACAGATGTGATTTTAAATCATATGACTGTATATTCCATGCACCATAACAAATATACAGGGAACTCACAAACGGCTTGTTTTATTAATAAAGAATAAGAGTGCAGACCACAGGTTTGCACAGTCATGTTTTAGAGATAAAATGGCACTGTCAAATCTTCAAAGTCATTAATGCTACAAACCTCAGCCAGATTCCTTCTGTGGTGTGTTTTCATTTCTTCTGAATACATTTACAGTAGGGTGGATCATCCTGCTTTCAGAAAGGTAGATATTTCAGATATTGTTTTATTTGGGTCATTGCCATGGTAGCAGAAATAAAAGAACAAAATTTTATTCTCAGATGCATTTTTAGTGACCAGCAGGATGGATTATGAATGGTTAATGTAGATTTATTTTTAGTGCATCTACTTATGGACAGGCTCTGGTTAATGTTCATAAAATGGGATAATGTCGTGGTTTTAATAGCTATTTTGGTTCTTATTGGGTTATTTTGCTATTTAAGCTTACAACCAGTGTGTAGGGTGTGGGACTTTTGACTTTACATATGATTAAAATTAAACAGGAGATCTTGCAAATTTCATTCCATAATTATTCTTTTTTATTGTTAATAAGATGGTCTGAGAGAGCTGAATAACCATCTTGTGCCCCATTCACATTCTGTATGTAGGTTACCAAGGATGGATGTGTGAGCAGAAAATCAATCCTTGTGCTTCATCGCCCTGCCACAATAACGGCACATGCTATTCGGATGAGCAGAGCTTCAGCTGCAGCTGTGCGCCAGGATTCACGGGTCCCACCTGCGGTCAGCTGGTCGACTTCTGCGCCCTCAACCCTTGTGCTCATGGCGTTTGCCGCAGTGTAGGGACCAGCTACAGGTGTCTCTGTGTTCCAGGTACTCACTTTGTGCAATCCGTGTGTGTGTCTCAGTACCAAGCTGTAATATATGGCATTCATTACAATATGTAAATGAAGGTATAAATAAAATTATGAATAGGCAGTTTTCCTCATCTCCGGTGTTGATATCTTTAAATTTGCAAAGCAAGATGACAATGTCAATATATGAAAATGACAAGAACTTACAGAGCAGTCTGTCAATAGTGTGATCCGTGGTCAGTGGTGAGCAAATTGGTCAGCTCCCACCCCCTTTGCTTTTCTTTCTCACCTTCCTCTAGCGTGTCCTGAGGATGTTTTTTTCCCCTGCTGCAGTCTGGTTGCCATGGAGATGCAACCACTTGATGTTGTGCTTGCAGATGGTCTCATTGCTTGCAGTGACTGCACAGGTTCAAAGCCGTATCCAAAAGTATAACAGCCATGTACAACAATTATTCTCATAACAGCTCCAAATAGATTTGCTCATATGCCATGATTGTAACAATGTGTAACAGTTTGCATTATTTCATTCTGATACATAATCCAGCTGTTTCATGTTGCAGATGCAGATGTCACAGCTTTCTCTTTAGTTATATATATTAGTCTAATTTAGTTCAGAAGAAATAGGATTTTCAGCCCCAGAGAATGTGACATTTACCATAATATGATTTTCTAGACTAATGTCACCTGTGTTGTTTGAGTTTCTTTATCAGATATGAAGCATCATGTGTATGATTTGCTCCTCTGACTATAACTGCCTTCATGTTTTTCGACCTCCAATAGAAGTTTCTTTGTTTTGTCACCTTCCAACCTTGTTTCACCTTGTTCTTTTTTGACCTTGGACACAGTAGCTCGTTTGATGACATGAAATCAGATCTAAGATTATCATATCTGAGCACTGAGCACAATTCCATGCAACACTGCAACCTAGTGGCCAGATGAAAATTGTGCATTGAAGTAATAAAAACTTTTCTATTCAAAACAACCTTTTCAACAGGAAAAAATGTCATGGCCACTCTGACTAGATATAAGAAATGTATCGAATCTCTTAATTAAATTAAACCTGCTGTGATATAAAATTATATCTTTATTCTCAAAATGTATTAGTTTTTATAAATGTAGCTGATTTAAAGTGACGTTCGTTAGCTTCTATATATGTGTGTGTGTATGCATGTATGTATATATAACCACGTATTAAATTTAAGAAACCACTCTATTTTTAAACAAATCTGCATTTTTAAATCCTGGTTTGGCAGAAGGCTACACTGAGCAGCAGGTTGCTTCCAGGTTCAAAATTTCTAAGACAGTAATACACTATCAATACACAAGAATTAGGTAAAGCAGGAGACACTGGGAATGACCAGAAACCAGTCACATAAAGGGCAGAAGTGACTTTACATTTCCACAGACGACTGTTAATTTATCCAAAATTTTCTCATGATTGGTAGGATGTGACCTTCAAAAGGAATAGGAAACCTTAAATGGAGGAGTGCAGTGGTAGGACAGTTCGTATCAGGCTCCTAGAAGCAGGACTGAAGACCCATAAAGCAAGGAAGAAGCGCTTCATTAACGAGAAACAGAGAAGTTCCAGGCTGCAGTTTGCAAAAAAATATATCATGCACCCAGAAACTGAGAAATTAGTGAAACAAAAAATTGTGTCTTAATTTTTTGCACGGCTGTATACATGTATACACATACACAAATAAACAAACAAACAAACAAACAAATAAAATTGCCTTGTGGTCTATATGGTGACCTGAAGTGCAAAACAAAAGAACACTGAAAATCAATCTGCAGCTCCTCTGTCATTTAATATTTTTCAGGTAGAATAAAATGTAAACATGTATACATGTTTACATTTTAAAAAATGGAGCACCAAAAAAATAAAAAATGTATACATGCATGCTTTTTAGAAATGGTATTTTTGTTTAATTAGTACATTTCTTATTATTATGTTTAAAGCAATATCCTAAAAAAAGTTG
>JAODUD010000036.1:16847699-16863930 GCA_026784285.1 Stomatorhinus walkeri
CTTTTTAGAAATGGTATTTTTGTTTAATTAGTACATTTCTTATTATTATGTTTAAAGCAATATCCTAAAAAAAGTTGCATTTTCATGAAAAGTATTAAGTAACTAATGACTCAGATGGTTGCCAGCTCAAATCCTGTGGTTGGCAAAGTGATTCCACCACTGGGCCCTGGAGCAATGCACTTAATCCCAATTCTTCCATGTCTGGTTGACCCTACTTTCTCCTGTACCCCAGTTTCATGAGGTGGCCCCCCGGGATACTTTTTCAGCTGTCCAGAGGAAGGTCCCACATATGTTGAGCACCCATGGGCCTGTTCTTCCTTCACTCTCTAGTCAAACACTTCCAAAACCATTTCTACTGTGTTTAGGTTTGGTGGCCAGATCTTATGATGTCACACTGTGTCCCTCACCTTTATAGGCAGGCTGATGTGTCCAAATGTTTGACTGGTACCATACATAAGTAATACACTCCTATCTGTAACTTATATTGTGCTTCTTTGACAGGTTACCATGGGTTATATTGTGAAGAGGAATATAATGAGTGTTTGTCGGCCCCCTGCCAGAACCACGCCACCTGCCGGGACCTGGTCAATGCCTATGAGTGTATATGCCCTGTACAGTACGAGGGTGGGTTGCATGTTTTAGTGTGAGAGAGAAAGTGGTACTTCAAAAGTAAATTTGCTTAAGATATTTGTGAGATGGTAGAATGTGGGTATATGGAAGGAAATGTTTTGCATTGTGTGTGCAGGAAGACACTGTGAGGTCTACAAGGACCCATGTCTGAAAGTTCACTGTCAGAATGGAGGATCATGTGATCGTGAGGGGCTGAATGCTACCTGTGTTTGCCCTGCTGGCTATACGGGTGAGTGCCAATATTATTTATATGTGCTTTCCTAGTTATTTAGTCTCAGCACCATTCTGGGACTCCTTTTTCACTACCTGTGAGCTTTTGCATCTAAACAACAGGCCCTACCATAGGGAGGATGTCTGTTCTTCCCCTTTGCTAACCTGCTCAAAGAAATGGGCTTTTACCCCTTGAGAGTTTATATACTTTGTTCATCCAGGTGAAATCTGTGAAGTTGACATCAATGAATGCGAAAGCAATCCTTGCCATCATGGAGCTACCTGTATTGACCAATCAAATGGCTTTATCTGTCACTGTCAGCAAGGATGGGTAGGACCAAATTGTGAGATTTGTGAGTAGCATTAAATATTCATCCATTTTCAGTGTTAAAATGGTGCAGAATGTTCTTGTCTGATAACAGTAAATGTTTGTGTTACCCAGATTTGCAGTGGAAGGCAGCTCACCCAGATGATTCTCTGACCAGCATGCCACGCCACTCTCTCTATATCATCATCGGTGCTCTGTGCGTAGCCTTCATTCTTATGCTCATCATCCTCATTGTTGGAATCTGTCGCATCAGTCGCATCGAATACCAGGGCTCTTCTCGGCATGCATACCAGGAGTTCTACAACTGCCGCAGCATCGACAGCGAGTTCAATAATGCCATTGCATCCATCCGCCATGCCAGGTGAGTCTCTGTGACACTCAATGAGATGGACTTGTCAGACCTATGAAGCAATGGTTTTGGAGGAATACTCAAACAGAACAAAAGGTATTACTGACTTTGGATACTAAACAATATTGTTAATATTTTTGTTGCACATGCACTTATTGGTGATATAAATGCCTATGTTTGAGAGAGAATCCAATTCTTCACCACTCATCTAGTTTTCAAACTTCTCCCTAGGACCCTAACTTCCAGTAAATCCTCGTACCTTCACAACCATGTTAGACAGATTCAGTATATATTATTATACACAGACCCAATGGATGTATGTTTTTATTAATCTAATGCATTTTGTATTATATTCTCAGGTTTGGGAAGAAGTCCAGGCCTGCCATGTATGATGCAACACCAATCTCCTATGAGGATTACAGTCCTGATGACAAGCCACTTGTTACTCTGATCAAGACAAAGGATTTGTAAAAATAAATAGATAGATAAATTAGAAAACACACCAACATAAACTTTCCCCTACATCAAATGTCATTCTACCATTGATTAATTATAACTTAAACTCATAAGTGGTTAGTAAATTCTCCATGTATGCAACCACTGCTGGTTAGTAGAATCAAATTCTTATACAGTCTACTTTAATACTACAGATGGTCTCCGTAGATTTAAAAAAGTTGACTCAGCAGCTACATGTTACCTTTCTAAGCAGATATACGTCATTCCAGATGTTAGAGTAATAAGTGCAGTTATGGTGAACTATGATAAACTAAAACCTGCAGTAGGTTTCCTCTTCTAGTGCATGGGTAAATGGGTTTCTACATTATTTTGAATCCTTAGGCATATCATTGTTTGTTTAGTGTTTACATTATTTAGTGATTGGTTAGTTCTCTGGATAGCGTGTTGGTGTCGGGGAAACTTTTGCCAGTGTTTTGTAGAGGCAAAAACTACCTTTTACTTGGTTGTGTTCCGTATTACTATAACACAAATAAAATTGGTAGATCAGTTTTACAGTGTTTTGTTGTCCTCTGAGGACAACACCATTGCTAGGTAAAAGATAAAAAGTTAGTGACCCCGCCGTAAATGTGCTTCCGTGTTTCAGGCATGATTTCCTATGTGTACATAATGATCAGCTTGTTCTTAGGGCCAGTTCTTTCCATTCTTCAACAAGGCCTGACCTATTTCTTTTCTTCATCGTGGGTCATGATTTTCTTTTTTACTCTGTGATTTATTCTATGTGGAATGATGTAATTAAAAAGATTCAAGTGAAAGCCACTTGTGCTTGTGTGTCTATTATTAGGTCTCATTTTTACTAATTCAATAAATATTTGATTAAATTTTTTCCCTGCAGATTGTTCCTTTGAAATATATAAAATGGCATTTTTAACACTACTGTACTGAATGTACAGGGTGATGGGTCATTGAATTTATTCCCTATTCATGTTTGATCTCCCTTAGAAAACAGTCAGAAGAATAGGTTTAAGACACGATGAAGATTCTAACATTATTCCCTACCCAAGTATCATTAAAGAGAGGATGACTTGGCAAGTGGAAGATTCACCGTTGCATACCTCGCTGCACAGAGAAAGTTAAACTTACAAAGACACTCATCGATGCTATGCATACCCAAAGATATGTTATATACAAACATACCAAAATGATGGAATAGCTGATGACAGATATACTCCCTGTAGATGGAAAAACTGAAGATTAAATCCACAAACAAAATGCTATAACTGGGATACTTGGCCACTCCAAACATGGAAAATGGGTGGTCTTCTCCTTTCACCACTTCAGTGTAATGTTACCTCGAAGGAAGCTGGTCCCACACCAGGAATTCCAGAAACATTCTGTAGAGTCCTTCAATACACCAGCAATTTACAGGTGGGAGAAATATGTTTAAATGTGAATAATGGCATTTTACATATAAACATTTGACATCTTGAAATTATTTAATTTTATTATTATCACCCTTACTGTATATTACAGAAAACACAGCCTAACTGCGTCACAAGTAAACAAAATGTAAGTAATGCTGTTAATTTCCCCCTACATATTTTGTAGTTTTGTATACGTTTCTTTCGTTTGAACCCTGGCAGATTCAGGTTTCTTTGAACTAATAACAACTGATTTCTCCGCCAGCGCCCCTTGGTGGGGGAAAACGCGCCGTGCAATTGCAGGCGGAGCTCTGTCCCTGCGTACCATTGGAATTCACTGCCTTATTTTCTGCCGATTGCCCAGCGTTGCAGAGGGGGAGACTAAAGCAGATGTGAGCTGGGCTACATCAGGGACAATCCAGCTGTGAACTAAGTAGAAACCTGCGATTTCATTAATAGTATGTGGCAACCCGCGACAGAGCGATTGCAGGTAAGCTCTTCATTACCTATATTGTGCTTGTAAACCTTTTTTTTCGGAAATGGATTCATTATGGAATTCCACCGTGTTTTTAACATGGAGTTATATCAATGTACTCCATAAAAATGTGAACGCAGTTGATTTAAAAGCGGAATGTGCTCTTAGAAGCTTGTACGATCAATGCATTTGTTCGTGGGGAGAGATGGATAGTCCACATTTAATTCAAATCTACTCGCGCTGTACATTGTTCAATGCGGCATCTCTCCGGCCCACATATACACGTTATACAAGCGAGAGATACACTGGAAAACTTGAAGAGTTTGACATAAATGCTTAAAGCTTAATGATTTGTCCAATCCATGCTATATGGGGATATTCCCTCAATGTGTTTACTAAAAATACACATCTGTTTTCGAGCTGTTTTTTTAAGGATGTTGCATACTTTTAAGATTAGTCTTTAGCCTCCCCTTTCCCGTTAGATATATTATGCTTAAGTGATGCCTTAACTGCAATCGCAAATTCATTAATTAACTTTAGGATTTTGATCTATTTAATAGTGAGAAAAACAATAATAATAACGACACGTATTTTGGTCTCCAGCGGCCATGCAAGCAGGGTTGGCTTCACGTCTGCTCTAATGTAATGTTCTCCAGATGGCGAATAGCCTGCCAAACGGACTTGCACAATCGCATCCACAGCAGCTGGCTACGCGACAAGAAGACCGAATCACGCAGTAAACATTGTAACAGTATTTTAAATCATACTAAATGAATATATTTGTATAATACAGCCGTACACAGAATAATGTTTCGTGCAACAAGACTGGATCAATGCTGTACCGCTTATGTTGTCTCCGCCATTTAGAAGCATAACCAAGAACAGCATGTATATAATACAACGATGTAAACTACTGGTCAGCCTTTTAATTTGATTGAATATCTAGAAATGCTTTGGAAACTGCACAATTAAATGCTTAGTACTGTCAGTACAGCTATTGATTATGATATTAATGAGGAACATAACGAACTATGTTACACACAGATGAAAATAATATCTGTTATGAAGGTTTTATAAAGAGCAGTTGCTCTCTTAAAGTAACGAGTCATTCATATAAAAACTACCACTTGTGAATGAAAAACTAATAGTAACTAATGTGTAATATTTAATATAAACATAATGACATTCTTAGCTTATTTTGATTATATACTTGGGATTAGTTAATCACTACGTCGAATTTAGATATTGTTTCTCTGACTGATTTATGTGGATTATTGATTTATGGATCTACTTAGTACTGCTTCAACATGCTTGACTGATGAATTGGTTGATTGGTTTGAATTACAAGTGCTTTAGGATTCTGCAGGGGTAATGGATCCATCCTTATCAAAAAAGGACTACTGAACTTTTTACCCTATTGGTCAATTTTAGTATTGGCTTTTTAACCTTTTTTAAATTAGGTGCCACCACATAAAGATATACCAGAGCCAGGGATCCCCTACTAGTACATGATAATACTAAGCACTGTGGACTGAGGGTTTCTTTAATTATCCCCAAAAAATAATCCTTTGTATCAAACAGAGTGCATGACTGGTGTTGGGGGGGCATGGATAGATACCCTGGCAGATTCAGGGCCCAGCACTTTTTTGAATATGCAAAATTATATAAAACATTGATTGGGGTGCCCAAAGTGACATTTTGTCAAGGGACCCCTATCGGTGCATTTCGGTTTTTAGAAAATGTTGCTGTTTATGAAGAATGTTCAACATTACTGTGAGTCCAGGCATGTTTATTGCAACAGCCTTTCAGTGAAACTTGCATTTCATCTCTTTTTTCACTTTCACTTCACTACCTCTTTTTTGTTGCCTGCATCTTGTCATGATAGAAAACTTGCGAGTGATCAAGGCGCAGAGCAAGCAGGAGGTTTTTTTTAGTCTGGGGCAATCAAAGGCAGAATTGAGAGACTGGATTGTAGTGGAGGTCATGGAATGGAGGGTCAGGTAAGCTGGGGAAGTCGATCCGACACTGAAGACGAAGGACGGGAGTCGAGAGAACACAGGGATCTCTGAAAACCAGGAGCAGACGGGAACATGACAAGCAGGTCAGGCCAGGGCTCCATGGGAGACAAGCAAGAAATGCTTAGAATGGCAACTCATGGAAGAATAATTCCTTGCACTGAGTGAGAGGTAGCTCCGATTTTAAAAATCCAGCACCTGGTGGGGCTATTTGGCAAACTGGCATACTTACAAGGACAGGATCCCTCTCCCCTCTGACGGCTGCCACCTGGAGGCCAAGGACAGCGCCAGGGCTGGATAGGATTAATCCAGGTGATCCCAATGGAAGGCAGAGATCAGGTCTGGGTCGAGGTTATCTGTTGTTGGAATTCAGGCCCATTCCCCAGGGCCGTAATCTTCCCATTCCACTAGGTATTGGAGCTATCCCCAGCGATGCCTGAAGTCAATAACAGCATATACATCATAGGCCTCACCATCATCCAGGTGCATGCGTGAAATCTGGTAGATGCAGGACAGCTGTAGACAGAAGGCTACGGACCCCATTTGCTGGATCTCATGAAACAGGCTGATGTATCTGGAGGTCAGTTTGTAGCAACCTGAGAGGTGGAGGTTCCAGGATACAGCCAAATCTACTGACTGGGTTGGAGAATGGGCCCCGGGAGATGATGGTGGTCAACCTGGTGTTTCTGTCTCTGGTGATCTGGTCTATCCGTTGCTATACCCTACAAATATTTTTGAATCAGTCCTCCACTTTTGGGACAGAACTGGGCTTCAAGTCTCAAGGGAACAAGGGTGCTTGATATCCCAGAACACACAAATAGACTGGTTAGGGTCTGGCTGAGGATGCTAGTTCAGAGCACACTCCACCCAGGGCAAGTTAGTTGACATCATTCCATTAGTTTAATGTTATCGCAAGAACAAAAATGTGTGAAAGACCCTCATGGTGAACTATGGCCCCAGGTCAGTCACAATACCCATCTGAACCCCACAGAATCTGAAAATCAGGTCATGAGGTTCTCCACAAGTGGGAAAATTCAAAAACCGGTCTACCACCAGGACCATGGACATTGTGACGTGGGAAGAGGCTACAGAAGGCCAGCAGGCTTTTGGTTGTCTGCCTGGTGTTGGGTGCAGACTGAGCAAGAGAGCACAAACCCATCCACCACCTCTTCTCCAGTCAGCCCACCAGTATTTCTGGGCTAGGAGGCACATAGTGGTGGAGAAACCAGGGTGCCCTGACTTGAGGGAGGTATGTACCCATTGCATGGTGGTCAACCAAAGGGTGGAAGGGACAAAGACCTTTCCATTGGGGCAGCTGGTCAGGACAGGCTCATGATACTTAGCCTCTTGAAGTGTGTGATCTATGTCCCAAGTGACAGGACTGAGAAAACAGTAAAATTGGTACTGGTTCATTGCTTTTGACTGGAGGCATGAATTGATGAGAGACTGCGTCTGCCTTGCGTCTGCCTTGCAGTTCTTAACCCTGGGGAGATACGACATTTTGAAGTTGTCATGAGTAAACAAGAGTGTCAGTCAGTTGAGCCTGTCATGGGGTGAGATGCTTAGTAGACTATTCAAGGTTGCCATAGTTGGTGAGCACCTTGAACGGGTGGTCGGTGCACTTTAGTCAGGGTTGCCACTCCGCCAGTGCCAACTTGACTGGCCAGCAGCTCCCTATTGCTGTAGTATCTCTCTGGGTTCAGGGTTCAGCTTCTTGAAAAAGAAAACACAGGGATGCAACTTCTCTCACCCCTGATGCTGATAGTGCATGGTTCCTACTTCTACCTCAGAGGCATCTACCTCAACAACGAAGAGCAACGTGGGATTGAGTTGTTGCCACACCAGCGCTGAACACAAGAGGCCTTTGAGGCATTGAAGAGACTTTTCTGCTTCTGGGTTCCAGCTGATGACCTTGTAGCAGGGCAGTGAGAGGGGCAGCCACTGGGCTGAACCCTCGAATAAGCCAGCGATAGAAGTTAGCAGAGCCGACAAATCATTAGAGCTTCTTTACCATGCAAGGCTGGGGCCAGTCCTGGATGGCCTTCACCTTCCCTTCGTCCATATTCACACTTCCAGGGTAGGCCTTGTATCCAAGAAATCTGAGGGTGGTATAGTGGAACTCATATTTCTCACCTTTAATGAACAGGATGTTTTCTCAGAGGTGCTGTAACACCCTCCAAATGTGGTAGACGTGTTCTTGGAGAGAGGCAGAGTGAACCAGGTTATCAATAATGTGGACAATCACAAACCTGTTCAGCAAATCAGAGAAGACGTGTTCATGAAACTTGGAAAAAAATAAAGGACTGTTAACTAACCTGTAAGGCATGACCAGATATTAAAATTGCCCCTTAGTGGTGATGAAAGACGTCTTCCACTCATCTTCAGCTTGGATGTGGTTCAAGTTGTAGGTGCTCTGGAGAGCAAGCTTAGTGAAGATTTGGGAATCACGGAGCTGGTCTAGGGCTGAGGGGATCAGAGGCAAGGGCTTACAGCACTTAAAGATAATAGCATTCAAGGCTTGAGAGTTGATGCACGGGTCGAGACTTTGGTCCTTTTTAAAAAAGAAAAAATCCAGAATAGATGGGAGAGTTGACTGGGTAGATTACACCTTGTGCCAGAGCCTTCTTAACGTACATGTCCATGCCTTCTCCTATGGTCAGGACAGCATGAACAGCTGACCTTTTGGCAAGGACAGCTCCATCAGCTCGCTTGCGCAGGCCGACTCGGTGCAGAGGGAGACTAAATGCCTTAACCTTACTGATGACATCAACAAAGTCGTGATACTCCTCTGGAGCCTGGGTCTCCCCAGCAAGGAGAGGACTCTCCATAGAGGAGACTCTGCAGTGCAGGGTGCCACACTGGGATATAGCGTGGAGACCAGGCTTTGATTTCCCCCTTTGCCCAGTTGACGTGGGGGTTATGGAGCTGCAACCAGGGATGTCTGAGGATCAAATCATCTCTCACCACCGGCAGGACCAGGAAACAAATTATATTTACCCCCTATACAGCTAGAGGTGAAGGCAGCAGTTTGAGGGGGATTGAGTGGCTTCTTTCCAGCTGGGATCCACAAAGTTCCCTGCTGCACTGTAGTCAAGCAAGGTTCTCTTGACCAGTTGACCCTGGGACAAGAAAACAAGGACAAGAAAATAGGAACAAACTGTGTAGGTGAAATGATGAGCAAGTTAAGCACTCCTACCTGGGCTTGGGGGGAGAGTGGGCAGATTCTGAGCAGTTCTGGGGCGAGAACACAGTCGGCGATGCTCCATAATGATATAGACAGATGAACGTACTCATCAAATGTCTGCACCTCTCCCCAGCACTCCAATTCTGCCTGGAGCTCAAGGATCAGGGCACACCGGTAGAGGACCTGGAGGCAAGATGGCGGCCAATCCAGTCCAGCATCAATGGTGTGAAATTCGAGGGTGAAGTCAGTGGCAGTTCTCTTCTCTTGCCGGAGATCGAGTAACCGATCCCCAAGACTCCACCCCACAACGGGGTGATCAAAAACATTCCTGAACACACACTGGAAAGCCATCAACAAACTAAGCCAGGGACTCCCCGTGGTCCAGAGCTCAGTTGCCTGATGACAAAATGAACACATCTAGTATTACTCTGGAACATTTCCTGGTGGTAGACGTAAAGCCCACACTGTATAAGGAATGCTGACACTGGTGTGGGTCGTGGCTATTATGTTCCATTACTGCAATAAGGATAAAGGAAGGTGAATGTGGGGGTAAAATCGGGAGTTGAATGGTGGCTGCAATTCCATGCTGGAGTTGGTTACCCAGGGTGATCAACTGGTCAATCTGGCCGAGGGCATCTTGCAGCTCATCCTGGATGCTTGCCAGTTGTATCTTGTTCACGGCAAGATATTCTGTCATGAAAACTTGAGAGCGATCGAGGTGCAGAGCAAGCAGGCTTTATTCAGTCCAGGGCAATCAAAGGCAGAATCAAGAGGCTAGGATATAGTTGAGGTCATGGATTGGAGAGTCAGATAAGCTGGGGAAGTCAGTTCAACAATGTAGAAGAAAGATGGGAGTCGAGAGAACACGGGGATTTGGGGAAACCAGGAGCAGATGGGAACATGGCAGGCAGGTTGAGTCAGGGCTACTTGGGAAAAAAGCAAGAAATACTCAGTATGCCAACACATGGAAGAACAATTCCTCGCACTATGTGTGAGGTAGCTACAGTTTTAAATAGCCAGGACCCGGTGTGGCTAAGTAGTGAACCAGTATCCTCACGAGGGGGGCATGTCAGACCTGTGTTTACATATCATCATATAATGTGTTGCTTCTGTTTTTTGGTATTGCAAAATGTATACTTAAGCAATTTCTAGTTGTCTTATGTGCATTTTATATTTTTAGATTAAGTGAACTGGCTGATCTGTGAAAACCATGGGAGTATACCACAGCTCCTTCCCATTCTAAGTTTTGCTGCTGACATTGGCAGTTTCTGCAGATTTCACAACATCCTCACACCACATTCCCACATGGCACTGTTAGCATCCTTCCGCTTCATTTTTCCCCTTTCAGTCCTTCTTCACTTCTTCCTTCAGACTTGTAGAACATTTTAATGCAGTTATTGGTTTAAGTTTGATTATAGTACAGAGAGCTGCCTCATGTTACAATTTTGACAGGCTAGAGAGGTTTTTACATTTTTATTATGTCTGTGAATCATTAAAAAACAATCACAATTTTTTTCTCATTAATCATGATTAATCACATTTAATATTAAAACTTTCAATCATACCTATTTATACATTGAATCCTTAAATATGTATAATGTAGAACACAAAGTGGAATATATGGGTCATTCTAACAAACTCATTACTATAACACATCAATTTTTAAAAATTAGTTTGAAGACATTATCTATACTCCATTATTTATACTGTCCTTGCCAGTCAGTTTAATGGAGTGAGTGCAAGTGAAGTACGGCTTTATTGTCACACCAAGCATATTCAGTACACTACACACAGTGACCAAAATAATATTATATAAAAGCAAACAGTATAACGAGAAAGTTGATATTACTGGATGTGACTCTTACATAAAACAGCTGAAGAGTATTCTTCTCTTAATGCCTGCAATGCTGTCAGAGTCTTCATACTGTGGTGTCCCAAGTTTCTGTTGGTACCCAATCAATGTTGCCTCTGTTATACATAGTGGCTGCTTCCCCTAAAGATTAGGTAGTCAGACTTATCCGCAAAGGGCCAGCGTGTATACTGATCTTTAGGATAACTTTTAAGTCTGCAGTTCAACTCTTTAGCCAGTCTTCGGATTAGTAATGTAATTAGGGAGTTGCAGCAAAATCCCACACACACATTGACCCTTTCTGGATAAGAATAACCTTTAGGGCATTTTTTTAAACCCAACATTGAACTTGGGTCACCGCAGTGTGAAGCAATTTACCTTTAAAACACATATTATCCATAAACCCAATGGGATCATGAGATGCAGTAGAGTTAGCATGCTAACAAAAACTAAGCCTATGTTTACCTAAAAAGGCAAGTACTGATATCTATGGAAAGGAACACATAGAAACACAAGTAGTTTTAGTGTTATTATTATGATTTACAAAGTAATCTCCACAAACTCTGGTCCTATTAAAGCTCTTCTCAGTGAGATCCGCTTTTGTTGGCAGTGCTCGCTGCATGAAACTTAATCTCTCCTTTTTTTTTTCTTTTTTTATGATTTTAGGAATCCTAAAGTGTCCTTAACTGTATTTATTGAACACTGAGGCTGTTGCAGCCGGTCACAAGGAACACGCCAAACAAACACAGAGCATGCACACAGAGCGTCACACACCAGACGGGAAACTGCCCCAACATGATGGATGACGGCCTTTACTTAATGTGGATGCTACAGTGTGACGTCACCTGCAAGCCGACTTTTCTTGGTCCGGAGTGGGCGATGTTTGCTAGTTTTTGCTGGGTGCTATTGATTGGCATGCATCGCCCTGGGTGGTTCGACACACTATTTAACCCTGACTGCTTGATCGATCTAATATCCAAAACTCATTTGATAAATGGCTCTAAAACCGAAACTGCACTTAATAGCATGAAAGATATTAATATTTTAACACATAAGCCTTCAATAAAATAAAACGCGTACTGTAAATAACAACATTTTTATCATGCATATACCTCCATCAGTATCTTTTTTGAAATGAAATAAATCAGATTGCATCAGCTTTCCCATGAGATGCCTAACTAACATTTTGATTTTAGCTCTGAATTCTGGGCTTCATTGTTTACAACCAGGAAGAGATAATATAGGTCTCTATTAAATATTTTTGCTTATATTAGTCTCCCATCTGCCTATCAAAATGCATTCATGTGATCAAAGAAATAACCCGTTATGACTTTAATACTATGAGTTAACGTGGTAAATTTCCCAGCTCCAGTTAATACATATTCCTCTGAATAGCATAAGCAATAAGACTCAAGATAACATGAAGTTCCAAAGTAACAGCACTGTGTAATGGATCGTAAGGTGCATTTTACATTGAATTTCCTTTAATTTCATAACGTTTCCCTGTCAGTCAGCTGCTAAGTCTTTGTGGTATTGTTATACTGTACACTACACCCCTCAAGTTCCTCGTGGCCAAGACAAATGATGCCTGAACCTGCTCTCTACTGAAAATGGGTACTGTGCTAATCCATCCAGTTATACTTTGTCTTTCCTGAATTATGAAAAGCACTATAAAATATTTAGAATTTAATAATAAATTATCATTTGGAATTATCAGCAGTAATACTGTGGTAGAAGTATTATATTTTATATTGTAACTTTTTTATATTTCTACATGTATTTCTTTAGTTAGTAAGTTAGGGCTACTGTGTTTATTTGATAGGGTGTGACATGAATAACATTGAACTTTGGCGCCAGACAGGAGCTGTAACTCCTTTCTGTGGTTCACCAATGTTGTTGCCCACTTCCTAAAAAATTTCTGAGGTCAGACCAACTGAATTCCAAAACAGATCTCAAATGAATTAGACTTTATAGTAGGCACAACTTATATGAACTTAAATATTTATAAAATAGCATTACTGTTGACTGTGGAAGTTGCCATGTTGAAATGACGACACAAGGGAATCGTACTACAAAATTCTCTCCAACATCAACATCTGAAAGGGTGCATGTTTCCGACAGAAAATGATGTTTTCAACACATTTTCATAACGTTTTTCTCCGAATTCCAACTTGGAGAGAGATAATCGAACACAGGATAAGTGAGGTTCAGACAGACTCCCATGAGTTTTAAGTTAAAGGACCATGTTACTCCACCTGGATTGGGGAGCCCGGGGCCTTGGCCTGGAGACAGACCTGGGGCGGGAGCTTGAGGGTGAGCACCTGGTGGCTGGGCCTCCACCCATGAGGCAGGGCAGACCCCGGACACGCTGGAGAGATTATGTCTCTTGGTTGGCCTAGGAATGCCTTTGTACTCCCCCAGTGGACCTGGAGGAGGTGGCTGGTAAGAGGGAGAGAGGGAGGTCTGGGCATCCCTGCTTAGACTGCTACCTACGCAACCCAACCCTGGATACGTGTCAGAAAACGGGTGGATGAAGGGAGGGATGGATGGAATTTGTCACTTTAATATAGAAGGTATAAGTCTTAAAATCATATAAAACAAGTAAGGCTGGGTGATACATCAACTTTTTACAGTATATCAGTATGTTTTCAAATGAGATACACAATGAGACAATACTGTTTATATCGATTTACTTTTACTGTGCATTAAAATTAGGACTGTCAAAGGTTAGCATGAATTTTAAAGACATAACACTTTATTGTTTCTTCGCTTGTGTTGCGCTTCATGTGGTATTTTGATATCCGAATTAGGCAATGGTGTGAACAATGATCACAGAAAAATAAGGACCTATAGTATTCCTTCCTGGGAGTAAATAATATATCCGGTTACTGTCTCAATGATGGAGGGGAAAGGCAAAGAAACAATTTATTTTAAAAAAATTGCCAGACGGCTCAGGATAAAATAACATAATTTGCAATATTTGTTTTATTTTATCGAAGAGTAATGCTTTAAATTAGGGTCTTTCCAGTTACTAAGGACACTTTCAATGGTTGCCAGACTTAATTCATAAATATTCACCTTCTGTTTTGTTTTTCAGTTTTGTCATAAACTGAAAAAAAGTCTTTTGGTGGACATAGTAGGTTGAAACACTTTTATGTCAGTAAAGCATAACATGTTGAAATGTATAACAAGAGGAAATTTTAGATACACTGAGTGTTCTACTTAACAACAACACCTTATAAATGAACCATGTTCACAAATAAAAATCAGTTCTTAAAGTTAATGTGTGATACGCAATGTTGTATAAAAATGATATAATATTTCAGTTCGCAGCTGATCACAAACTATTATTTCACAATACATATAACTTTGTGTGTAATTGTATACCTTTCTGGTATTGTATACAGTATTCCCCCTCTATTCCACATGTGATATGTTCCAAGACCTATCGCATATGGCTAACAGCAAATAATAGTGAATCATTTGTGGAATCCAAGGTGCTTTACATGGATGGCTTCTGATACATTAAACATCATTAGAGAGAGTAATACAGGATGGGAGAAAGTAAGGAAAGAAATTAAATAAAGAAGTCAGATGACAACAGATGAGAGGAAACAAAAACTCACAAGTAAGGAGAAAAAAAACCTCTGGGGGTTGAAGGTCAACTGGCTGCCCAACCCCCCTGGGTATATTAACATTACTGAAAACAGTAAAGAGTGGACATGCTTGTTAATAGGTAGGTGTAAGCTGTGATTTAGGATCAAGACAAAGTCTGTTACCCTATAGTTGTAGGAAGCATACCTTCAATACTGCACATACATGCGATTCGAATAAGCGGCCTGTACTTAGGATGACACCTAGGTTGTGGGGTGAGCTACTGAGGGAAAAGTTCAGTCCTTTGGAGTAGAGTGTGGAGATTATAAAATTTCCATTTGCAGACCTGCCTCCAAAAAACAGAACCTCGGTTTTCTGAACATTTCATGAAGAAGTTTTCCACCATCCAGGTCTTGACTTTGTTAAGCCAATTAGCTAAGGTGACAATAAATGCCATTGTTATTCCATTTACAACTTTGGTGTAGGCAGTTTCAGTGTTGTGTTCTGGGCAGAAGCCCGACTGGAAACAATCCAGTATGTTGTGTCTTTCCAAGTATGAGTGAAGTTGAGCAACAACTAACTCCAGAACTTTTGACAAAAATGGTACTTTATTGCTGTAATTGCTGAGCTCCTATGGATCCAAACTTGACTTTTTCAGTAGTGGAAGATTACTGCTACATTAACCTCTTGAGACCCCACCCATTTATTGTTGTCCATTGTAGTGGACATTTTGTTTTTGCATCTATCTTTTCATTGATGTAAGGAAACATATTTATTCCTGTTGTATGCTAAAGAGGACATGCTGTGAAATTAAAAATAAAAATAAATTTGAAAAAAATTAAATTGTTAGAAATCTTATTTCCTCCAAAGACAAATAACCTAAAATTGAAGGGCACTTTTTTCCTTGGGTCTCAGGAGGTTAAGTTGGTGAGAAACATCTCCTGATAACAGGGATGCATTTTTATGGCAGTTATAGGTCTTGCCAGAACTCCCAGGGATTCTGTAAGACAGTTAGTGGGAATTTGGTCCAGTGGACAAGTGGTTGGTTTGATCTTAACTAGTCTTAATAGTTAATCCTCATTTGTTAGATGAGCTGTTGTTTTAAAATGGTAGGAAGTGTTATTTCTATTGCAATCAATTATGTTAGAATAATAGGCTGAATGTGCCCTACAAAGGGCTTGCTTGTATTGTTGCAGGATGTCAGACCAGCCAACTCGAACACTTCTAAGCCCGTGGATTTCCATTTGTGCTCCAGTCTACGGCACTACTGTTTGTAAGAGCGTGTGTGATCATGAAACCATGGAGAGTGTCTGGTGGTTTTTGCCATTTTATTTCTCAAATACTGCAAGTGGTTATGAAAGTGAAAATTATCTGTTATTTTATTATATCTGTTATAGTTATTTGTTACTTTGTTAGATTTCTTTTGTTATTCTGTTTTGCACTATTGCTACTCTTCTTTTTAAGCTCTTTACTGCCTAATCTTTATTCCTCGTTTCACTGAGCATGTTTAAGACAAAATAGTTTCCTTCTCACTTATGCCAGTGAGAGTGTGTGATAAGATTGTGAGTATGCCCATAAGTGAGAGTTTATACGATTTTGAGTATGCCTATAAGTGAGAGTTTATAATAAGATTGTGAGTATGCCCATAAGTGAGAGTTTATAAGATTGTGAGTATGCTCATAAGTGAGAGTTTATAATAAGATTGTGAGTATGCCCATAAGTG
>JAODUD010000036.1:16928724-16948348 GCA_026784285.1 Stomatorhinus walkeri
AATGGGTGAATGAGAGGCATTATTGTAAAGCGCTTTGGAAGAAAGCGCTATATAAATGCAGTCCATTTACCATTTACTGATGCAGTGCTTACAGAAAGTCTTGGGGTGCTTGCTAAATATTGTAAAATTATTGGTTTTATAACAAAAATCATTAATTTATTGATTTGTTGAAATAAATATTTTCTGTTAGAACCAGTAGTTTTAAGTAAAACATTAATTTCAAGTAGTAATAAATGGAAACACAAATTATTGTTCTAACAGAGCTGTTCTCAGTTTAGAAATTAATTGACTTGCATCTCTAGGAGCTTTTTAATTAGTAACTTTTGCAATATCATAAAACATCAGATATTTGTGTCTAGTATCACTTTGGGAGGGACCACAATGACTATAAATGCAATAAATAGCAAAATGGCAAGAACAGGACTGAATGAGTCAGTCAAAAAAATTATGACACTTAAAAAGAAAACGTCTGTGCAGAAGATATGTGCAGATATGTTAAACTTTGCATGTCAATGGACTTTAGTTATAGAACCAATAAATTTGCAACATTTTTGCAGAATTAAGCAAGCATCCCAAGACTTTCTGTGAGCACTTTATATCATATTAGACCATGAGAACAAAATATTAGATATAGCATTAGTGTAGCAGCTAATACTGTAATAACTGCCATTAAAGTAATATTTTAATATATTAATGGTAGTTATGACATTATAGGCTGCTACACCAGCCAATAATGTAATAACCAGCCAGTAATGTGACAACTTATAAAAGTTATTACGTTTCTGATTCAGAAATTCTATTACGCTATTGGTAAGTTATTACATTATCAACTCTCATTACGTTAAGAATGGAAAATATTATTAAGTTACTGGCAGTTATTAGATTATTGGCTGCTACACTTGGATGCTCGAGTGAACATTTCCTGTGGTATTTCTGTTGGGATGCCATCTATGGCCCTGGGCCTCCTTTTCAGCACTGGTTTAATCTGACGTCTTTCAGTTCAAATACTGAACATTCTTCCATGTATGTGACCTCATTAGATATGCTTTGAATGTCAATGTATTTTCTATACAGAACTTTCCAAAATGAATGACTTCAGGCCAGTGGCGCTCACTTCAGTTGCCATGAAGTGCCTGGAAAAACTGGTGTCAAGTTCTGTAAACTCTGTCATCCCAGACACAGTCGACCCTCTGCAGTTCGCCTACCGCCCAAACAGATCAGTGGATCATGCAGTGGCTCTGGCGCTTCATTACACACTGCAACACTTGGACTCAAACGGAACATATGCACACATGCTCTTCTTAGATTACAGTTCAGCTTTTAAAACAATCAGGCCAATGAAGCTGATTGCTAAACTGGCAGACCTGGGAGTACCAATACCCACCTGTAACTGGATATTGGACTTCATTATAGACAGACCACTGGTGGTGAGGATGGGAAATAAGGTTTCGGCTGAGCTCACAGTGAGCACAGGAAGTCCTCAAGGCTGCTGCCTCAGCCCAACATTTTTCTCACTATACACATATGGTTGTGTCTCAAATCAGGACAATAATATAATAGTCAAAAATGCGGATGCAACTATTCTTGGCCTCATCAAGAATGGGGTCGAGTCGTCTTACAGGGAATTGGTGAACGGAATCATTATCTGTGGTGAGGACAATGACCTTGTGCTTAACATAGATAAAACCAAGGAACTGATTCAGGACTTCAGTATTTAGTATAGATTAAGATTATTAATGTTAATAAAGTGATAAATAAATAAAAATGGAACTGCATATGAGGTGAAAGTTTTGCTGGACGTAAACAAAAAAAACCCCCAAAAACAAATAGGTACAAACAGGTGCACAGCGGTGTTTGGCAACTTGGCAACTTTACTAGGGGCCTGTCAAAGAAAGAGAAGGACAGAGGGACAAATGCAGTTAATGCTGTGTCACCTGTAATGAGAACTGCAACAGAGGTGAGAAAGAAGTGGTATGCACCAAAAAAAGGATTGCAGGCCACAGATCCCACGTCTGTGTGACAGGGTGTGGCCCCAGCACCCTGTCATTGTCACCTCTGGATGGTAAAACAGCTGCCATCATAGGCAAAACATTCCTAAGAGGAATCACTCCAGAATCGTGACACTGAGAGTGCAGCTCCATCACTCATGGGTGAAGCCAAGTTATCAGAAATATGTAGCGTAATCTATTATGTATTATATAATATATAGTATTATTTCTAGGCATGGACCTTATATGACGTTGGAATGATTCCTTGTCATTAGCATGACTTGCCTAACCATACTTTGGGTGAACTAGATCATTCTATTTGTCAGTCTATCAAGGTTGATAATTGCTCATAAAATGGCTCAGATCCTTAAGCTTGCCAATTGTTCCCGCTTCCAACACATCAACTTCAATAACTGACTGTTTATTTGTCATTGTGACAAGATAATCAATGTTACCTGTCAGTGGTGTGAATGTTATCACTGATTGGTGTCTTCCATGCACCAGCAGGGGGCGATCAGTACCACCCAGGTTTCCATGGTCCTATAGTATGCTACCAGGATAGGGCTGGCAGGCTAGGAAGAAGCCTGGGGAGAAAGGAAAGGGCAGGTTGACTGCATGCTTTCCCTGCCCCTGTATGCAGGCAGTGTGGCGTATGTCCTCCCTGAAGGGACTGCAACCTCTTGACCGAGCCTCATGAGTCTTCATCAAAGGACTCATGCCTGTTTGAGGGAAGAGCTGCTTCCCCTTGAACTGATTACCACAGCCCTTTGTCACCATCAGCCCTTGTATATATTTTGCTCCTTTTCCCTAAATAAACCACACCCCTAAAGAGGCATTTATCTGAACTCTCATCTCCCATGCCTCCTGTGTAATTGCTACCTATGCAGATAAATTGGCTGAATGCGTCATGAATGTGAAAATTTATTTACATTTTTTATTTATTGTTTATTTATATGTGCCTGTGTGATATGTGTATACTTCTTGTTTGTTAGTCAGACAGCATGACTTCAAGTTTTGTGCTTACGTGTTGCGTTCATGTGTGTGTGAGGGAGACTTAGGATGTTATTCTCTGCTCCCTGCTCGCTCTTTAGCACTAGTTATTTCTCCCCAGGGATTAACAGCTTCACAACAAGCAGAGGCTTCCAGACAAGAACGGACTAGAACATCGGAGCCAAGAGCTCCTAATAAGAGAAGCCCAGCCCACACTGAGATTCCCACCAGTCCCAGAGACAGAGACAAGGAGGGGGTGGGGATCTCCACTGTGGATGGACAAAGGGGAAGGTGAGAATGAAAGAAGATAGCAGGCTTACTATTCTAGGCTTGCTGGGGGAAATTATCAAAAAAATCACACCCGGTGAGTACTCCTGTCATTGACTGCTTTTGCTGTTGGATGTGTCTGTGTGCGTTTATGCATCCTGTTAGGGGACTAAACTAAGAGTGTGTGCAGTATTAACAGAGAGGGTGATGCAGCCTCGAGTATGAGACTGATGTTTTTTGTGGGAGACGTGCTGACTCTACACTGGGAAGATGCGTGTAGCTGTTATGTGATGAAAGCCATTTCCATGTCTATGCATCCCACTGTGACAAACCTAGTCACGTACAGGGACACAGCCCTGAGGACGTCCCCTACATCACCCCAAACTCCATAATATATTTTCATAATGTAACACTAAGAGCCCGGAGAACAAATACATATTAAAATCTGCATTTTTCGAATTTTAAACTCACAGAAATACACACATTCTTTTGATATATGAGTATGCATTAATGAGAATCATAAGTGATGATGATGATGATGCAAAATATGAAGCATAATATACAAATATGCCTTTAAATTTTTGATTTTTAAATATGCAGTATTAAGGATTTATGGGTTATAAAGAACGTCATAATAGTATAATATAGATAGAAAAATATAACTGATATATTTTCTGCTGTGCGTTGTATTTTGGTTAAGGATTTAAGATTTAAAAAGAGCTGTGTGGCTTGGCAAGGGAGATGATTTATCTCTCTGGGGTCTGAAGGGTCACAGAGGGGCTTAACTAAGCTTTATCTTTCAGCCCTAGGAAATACTCATTATATCTCCAAACAAAGTGTGAGCCTCACGAGATGTTCCTCTGGTGCCTGAATGTGTTTGTGTTTCTCTGAAGCAAAGACACCTTTACATCTGAATTCAAAATTTCCTTGAGAAAGAGAAAAACAGAAAAGCTGTGGGTTGGGTAAAGGAGTATGTGTCTTGTGCATCCTTACTCAACCTAACCCTCTCACATACACCCGCTGCTCCTACCTCAGGTATACCTGTTATAGCTCCTCTCCAATGTATTACATATATATATTGCAGCTCTGTGTGTGGTTCATGTGGGTGTCAATCTTTGTGATTATGCGAAATACTTGGCTGCCTGTGTGTTTAATTTAATATATAATATGTTACTGCCATCAGTGATTTATGGCTTTTGAACTCAACCCGTGCAAACATAATGCAGCTACACAGATAATACATGGTTTATGCTACGCTTCCCAGCCTAGTCAACCCCTTATGTGACCTTACTCAGGTCCTGAACATACACATGTTAGCTGACAGTCTCATTCACAGCACTGTGAGTGCACTTCCAGGAAAGAGAGTGTGTGCTGTGACAGTTAGACATGGGCAGCTGCTCACACTGTACTATATATATATTAACATGTAGAATGTGCAATATGGCAGCGGCTATCACAGTAGTTAAGTTATATCCTGCTCATTTTACACATAATTTTATAGTATTGCATATCCAAGCTTTACACTTTGATTTTTTTCATCTCCTTACATGAGGAAATCTTAATTGCTCTCATGGTCTGTGAGTCAGGTGGGACTGAACAAAGAGACATAATCAGTAAAGTTTCAATCAACCAATCAATCAATCAATCAATCAATCAGTCATATTGAGAGACAGCAGGACTGGCATGGGTTGAATTCACCTGAGGGGTAAAGAATGAACAGAGGAGTAGGGAGATATGGAAAAGATTTGCATTCCAGAAAAGGTTATATCAGAGAAGATGGTGTAGTGGGAATCTAAACTGAAAACCTATCATTCGCATGGACTAACTATACTCAACCTTTCTTTGAGGAGATTCGACAGAAGCCCAAGAGCCGGTTGAATCTTAAGTGGTGAAAGTATTAAGTGGTCCCAAAGTTTCCATACTTCATGAGACAGAGAAAGTACAGCAATCTATAGTACTTTATTATTATTACATTTAATGTTGGTTACTGTGTGTAATTGATTAATTAACCTTTACCATATGTATGTACACGAAAATCACATTAAATATGGGGTCCATGGATGGTTTGCTGTTATCTACGGGTTCGGCAATTCACAGAAGGATTTTGAATGTATGGGAGGGACTAATAGCACAAAACAAGATAAAATGTTTTTAAATTATTAGTTTAATAGGATGTATCTTCATTTCATATTGAACCAAAATGCTGTGCAATACATCAGTAGGTACAGACAGGCCTCGTGTGAAAGATGTGGCACTGATAGGCTTAGCCCGCTCCTAGACGACCTCAGGCCCTCCCACTGCACTTAGCCTGCCAAAGGGAAAACAAGATTCCAAAAATAAATATGGAAATATTGTATATTATTGAGGCAATAGTATAGTTTATTATTGAATAGTAAATGAAACACACAAAATGCTTGACTGCTAAAAATATTCATTTGGAAGTGAGCAGAAACTCAATCTTCTGACTTACAACATATAACTGTAGGCTACTGAGAGCAGATATATGTGATAAAATGGACATTTTGTCACAGTCTGTGCAGTCCATCCCCCCAGTATGACCAACAGGGGTCGCTGCCGGTCCTCTGGATCCCTTCTGATTCTTCCCAAGTGTGTCTCTATCGTTATCCCCAACCCTATTGTGCTAACCAACCTCACCTGCATCGTATCAGCCCCTCATTAGTCCAATATCTAAGTGCTTCCGTGTCCTGTGTTCTCCAGTCTGGTCATTGACATCAATCCTCTTGTTGCCTGTGGTCTCTCCACACTAGCCTTCTTTTTATGACTCCTCATGGTCCTGTTTATTTCCTTTGCTCCTGTTTTTGATCCCAACAAACCCCTCTTTGTTTCTGCTAAGGCCTGCCTTTGAGTTCGTCCATTTAATATCACGGCACATGGGGTAAAATGGACATTCACCTCTTCTGACAGGCCAGGTGAGTTTGGTTTCTTAGCTTTCTTAAGATTAGAACATAGCCCCTATGCATTTTTTTTCTTTAGCAACTTCTGCCTTTGTCTTATGTGTGTGTGGTCTTATTTGTGCAAATTGAATTAAGATGTACAACATTACTAGTGTGTCTTTTGGTGAGTTATAACTTTGCCCCTTCATGTATGACACATTGCCCATCAGGCAAAATGGTTCTGGCGCCGGGGCTGAGTATAGAAGGATACATAATAAACAGGAAAAAAGAAATAGATTAATGCTGAAATAAAAATAACTACTTGATCACATTTTACCCATTAACTGCTTCAAATGCTAAGCAGTCAAAATAGATATTCCACTTTCACTTAAAAGTAGTGAGTGAAGGTCAGACCTGATGTACACGGGTCAAGTTTGTCTCAGCAAACGCAAAAGGACAATCGCCCTCGGTCTTCAATGGGGTGCATGCAACAGCTAGATGTAGCTGATTGGTTAGTTTGGGGTGAAGTAATGCAACAATATATGATGGGGCCAACCTGTTTAGAGTTTAAAAAACAAAAAGTCTTATTACAGAATATCACTGGAGAACACCACGGAAGAGAAGCTAACACTGGAGTATTTATACTTTTTCTAAATGCCAGTAAGAACAAAGCAACTGCATTTTGAACTAGTTGTAGGCCTGATAAAGCTGATTGGCTAGCACCGTTGCACAGGGAGTTACTATAATCTGAGATAAAAGCATGAATAACTTTATAAAAGATCACCATAGGCAAGAAGCTACAGCATCTTTCTTCATAGCAACTGAATTTATCTGTCTGTCTGGTTCTATGATAGAGTACCAATGCCATTGTGCTGGCCACATAAAATTATAGGCCCTCCACCTTTTAATCTCCTTAAAGCATTCACGTAGATTTTTTTAATGAGCCGAGCTGGAAGGATTGAAACAAAGCTGAGTGTTATCTGCGTAACAGTGGAAAGAATTAATTGTACTTGTGGATAATGTGTCATAGAAGCATATATAATGAGTAAAGGACTGGCCCTAGAATGGATCCTTGGGGAATGTCACACATATCAACGGTCAAGATAAAATAGGGTACCAATATTAACTGACAAAATTTTGTTCCTAAGATTAAATAAACCAGTCTAAGGCAGACCTTTGAATACTCTCTTACAGAAAAATAACAGTTTTGAAATTGGTTGGTAATCGTTTTAAAAAGTTGGATGCAGCCTTTTTGAGAAACAGCTAAACCAGGGATGGTTCTGAAATGCACTGCCAAAGTGGCCGGTTGAAACTTTGGGTTATGCTTATTATTCTGAAGTAATGTTGACTTTATCCACCCAATAAAACCTGTCAAAGTGAGACATTAAATTATCAAGTATATGTAATAAAACCCCAGAAATAAATATAAAGTTAAATACAATTTTATTTAATTAGTAGAAATAAAACATATGTCAAGTAACAACAAATGAGTTATACAAACAGTTAAGCTACAGTTGGTAACACTTTACTTGAGGGGGTACAAGTAACTAATTCAGTTACTACTCAGATACAAATCATGAACAAACATGGGATCAGTATGTAATTAACACTTATTTTCTGGTTAATTAATTAATACATTAAGAGAGAGTACTACTATATTATTTGTGCCCTGCAAGTAAAATGTTACCAAACAATCTTTAAAATCAACTTCTTGAATAGAATAATCCTCAGAATCGTTTCAGAAATAACATTAAATCTTTACTCAAACCAATGATACAAAAACATTATTGAACAGTTTTCCTGAATAGAATCATTTGCAGAATAATTTTCTGAAATTATATTATGAATAGAATATTATAATTCTAAATGAAACCAAACAAGCATTTAAAATGTAGCTCACACATATTAACACTATTAACGTGTGTGTTATGTCCTGTGCAAAGTGGGAAATTCATCCTTCATTTCATATCATCAGTCTTCTTTTTCCTTTGGCAAATGCCCTAAAAATTCGTACATGTCTAAGACCTTAGTTATTGCTTTCTCATGGGCTAAAATAACTCTATTGGTTTTTCTGTTATTTAACAGAGTGACAAAAAACAAAATTCTGGGTAGTGCTGAGAAGGAATTCTCACATGATTCTGTAGGAATGCCACTATAGTAACATACAATTTATGTAACTGAGGAAATGCTACCTTGTACTCCTGCAGGTATTTACACACTGTGGAGATCTGAGCATCACCAGGGATGGTCTTCAGAAACATAGGTTTAGCAACAATAATCTCATTGACAGCTCCAGCAAACAACCACAGGGGAATCAAAAGTGCGTTGTGCAGAAATGCCCCAGATTTAGGTAATAGACAAGATGAGGTTCATGTTCGTTTTAGAAAGTTGTTTTTCCATTTCCACATTTGCTCTGTTAAGAATTCAATTCAATTTAATTTATTTTTGTATAGCATCTTTAACAACAGAGTCGACCCAAGGTACTTTACATGGATGGCTTCTGATACATTAAACATCATTAGAGAGATAAATACAGAATGGGAGAAAGGAAGGAAAGAAATTAAATAAAGAAGTCAGATGACAACAGATGAGAGGAAACAAAAACTCATAAGTAAGGAGAAAAAAAACCTCTGGGGGTCGAAGGTCAACTGGCTGACTAACCTTCCTGAGCATACAGTATTAACATTACAGAATAGAGTGGAAATGCTTGCTAATAGCTAGGTGGATCAAGACAAAGTTAATCAATGTGTCCCTTATCCACTTAGGCCTGTGTAGAGTGGCCAAGGTCCATAAATAAGTCTGCTTTCCATGCTGGCCTGTATAGGGTGGCACTGAAGGATGCACCCACGATGATGCAGTTCATAGGTCCCATTCATGATGTCACCCTTCCATGGGACTGAACTAGGACTCCAGCTCAGATGGTGCCCACCACAGGCACCATCCAGACATGTAGGAAGACAGAGAGCATGGATATTTAGAACATGCGCTGACACATAAATGATCAATCATAGTAGATGACAATGACATGTACAGCAGCACCAGCAGCCATAGTTAAGGTGTGTTAGGTTACAGGTCAGCTAAACTGAAGTAGCAAGTCTTCAGTCGAGATTTAAATTGGCATTCCAAACATAGGCTGGTAAACTATTCCAAAATACAAGGGCCCCTTAGCAGAATGCTTTACCGCCCACTGTCACATTATATATGTGGAATGACAAGGAAACATGCTTTCTGTAGAGTAGACAATGCGACTTGTAAACTTGAAGTAATTGTGTCAGGTAGCCAGGAGATGGACCTTTAAGTGCCTTATATGTAAGTAGGATAACTTTGAAGTCAGCTCTAAAAATAACAGGAAGCCAATGCAGGGAACTAAGGTTATGTGTTAAAACTTCCTCTTTCTGTTGACAATTCAAGCTGCTGCATTTTGAATACACTGCAAGGTATTTAATGTGCAGTGTGTGCTCCCAGATAACAGCATTACAGTAGTCTAACTTACTGTATAAAAAAGCATGTATAAATTTCTCTATGTTTATAATAGTAAGAAATCATCACAATTTAGCGATGTGGCGTAGCTTTAGGTAGCACATCTTTGGTACTGCATCCATGTGATTTGAATAAGAGGCTTAGATCTAGGATGACACCTAGGTTATGCGATGAGCTCCTGAGGGAAAGTTCAGTACTTTGGAGTACAGCGCGATGATTATAAAATTCCTATCTGCAGATCTGCCGCAAAACAACAGAACCTTGGTTTTCTGAGTGTTTAGTAATAAGAAGTTTTCAGCCATTCAGATCTTGACTTCATTAAAGGAATTGGCTAAGGTGAAAATAAGTAGTGTTGTTAGGCGTAATCGAAATGTATATTTGGGTGTCATCGGCATAGGAGTCGGGTCACGTCAGGTTGGGGAGCATGTGCTGATGCAGAGCATTGCCGCACCCACCACATGGCAAAACTCCTTGGAATCCTCAGGCTGGCGACAACCCTTCCCACACTCTGGAAATGGCCATCCATCTGTCGCAGCCAGATGATACATGGGTGCCCCTTTGGCCTGGTCCAGCTGTTTGGCTCCTCAGAAATGAGGAACCTGTGAGCCGGATCACCCTCTGTCACATACGGCACATGGAAGCAAGGGAAGGGAGCCATGGAAACGAATGAAATGGGATTCATTGCATGCTAATACACTCAAAACAACATGCAATGTTAATGATCAAACTGGGGAAACAAACTGAAATGTGGACTAAATTCATTGAGCTAAAGACAGCAACAGAAAACAGCTGGTAAACACGGGGAATCCACACAAGGTTAATGAGGGGGCGTGACACAGAAGAGGATTGGACAAGCAGGGCATGAAAGAACCCCCCCCCCCCCCAAAGGCGCGCACTCCGGGTACGCCTTAGGGGAGCGAGGAACAAGACCAGGGACACAACGAAACCTGGGGAAACAAAAGCAAAAACATTTACGAAGCACAGGGAACAACACGGACACACAGAACAGACACAAGGAGACCAACTTAGATAACAGATGTCAAACCGCAGGGAACACAGACAGACACAGGGGCACCAAAAATGGAAACACAGAGCACAAGGAGGGGGCCAATGATGGCACAGCACCAGAGGATAAAACAGCAGGAGGAACAAAGGGACCAGCAGGGAACAAAGGCATAAAAGGGCGGGGAGCAAACACAGGGGGTGCAAAGGGACCAGAGGGCACAGAGGGACAGGGAGCAAACACAAGGGGTAAGGAGCAAAGAGCAGGGGGGAAAGGGGAGCCAGAGGGAACTGAAGCCAGCGAGGGGCAGAAGCTGCAGGGGCAGCAAGCAAGTGGTCTTAGGTATCAGGTATTGGAGCAAGAACCGGGGGACCTGGAGCCTGAGGGTCCGGAACCAAGGGGAGGTGAAACAACTTCGAGAACCTTGGACCCAGAGATGTCCAACATCCTAGCTGGAGGGTCAGCTTTAAATAACTGCTCAAAGTAGCCAGCCCAATGGGTCACAACTTCAGTGTTATCTGTAAGGACCGCTCCATCACCCGCCAAAATCAGATGTTCGTAAAGCTTTGATTCCTCTGTAAGCAAAATGTGGGTCACTAGACTACAGATGGTGTCACCTGCTCACAGATTCGTCTAAGAAATGCCTCCTAATCTGCCCTCAGAGCCCTCACAGCCATCCTTCTCAGTTCCCGGTACAGACTGGACTTGCCACCAAGTTGTATGATATATCCACGGTGCCCTGCAAGATGAAACACTTCCTTCTGGGAACAATGGAAACACCAACACAACCCTTAGCAACTTATCACGGAAGGTCTCCCACATCATATTAGAGTCAGCAGTCACACCCAGTGCTGCAATAGATGCTTGATGTTGGAGTCTGGCTCCAAGCCTCATTCTCCTAGTAAGTGGTAGGTTACTGGATCGAAGCTGAATCTTCACAGTAGCAACAAAAAATTGGTGGTCACAAACTGGGCACTTCTGTAGACCCTGCAGTTCTGCAGGAGCCTACAGCGCCTGCCCACAAGGATGTGATCAATCTCCTTCACTGCACCACCAGTATTTGAGTCCTAAGTCCAAAGATGTGGCTCAGGGCATTGGAACTAGGATCCAGCGACCCGCAGCCCATGACCTTTCGCAAAGTCATGCATCATGGAGCCACTTTCACCACAGTGTCCAGAACCAACACAATCCTCATAGCCAGCCCTGTGAGTGTCAGTGGTTGCATTGAAGTCACCCATGACCAGAGGTGTGTCATCTCGTGGGCACCATTCCACCAAAGAGCAAAGTTGCAAATAAAATGTCAACCTCAATGAGAGATCACTGACCGCGGTTGGAGCATACACAGACAACAGACAAGACACCCAAGGAGTGCCTTAGCCAGAGTCTCATAATATGCTCATTGAAAGGATGACATCAGACACCATCGGAAGGAGCCGATCCACTACAGCAACAGCCACTCCCTAAGTATGGCAGCCATTAAACTGACCAGACCAAAAGTAGGTATACCCATTTCCCGGTCTGCGTAGCTAAGAGAGTGCTGCCACCAAAACATGGAGTTTATGAAGCTCCCCCATCAGCAGGGGAAGATGGTCATCTTACCGGAGAGATAAGACATTTCATGCGCCTACCTGGATGGGTCGCCTCAAACTGGGACCCAAGTGCCGCCATGCAGCAAGCAATGTCTCAGCACCACACCAGCCCTGATGCTCACCTGGGGCCTCATGTATAACTATGTGCGTAGAATTTACACTAAAACATGGTGTATGGACAAAACTAGGAATGTGTGTAAGCAAGAGAAAATCCAGATGCATAAAGCTTTGCATAAGCACAGATCTACGCACATTCCCTTTATAAATCCCAATGATTGTGAAATTTTACATACGTGAACGAGCCCACAGCAACCCCCCTGACCTGCCCATAATTGCATATATTTGCAGATGTAAATCTGAATAAATACCCACTTTGTTCTATGTTTTTCTTAAACAACAATGAATAAGCCATGTGGGAAAAAGAAGTATTTCAATGAGTGCGAAGTGGAGGTCATGTTAACAGAAATCAAGAAAAGAAAAGTGATATTATTAACAAAAGTGATAAATAAACAAAAGTTGATGGAGTGGCACAGCGTGGTGGAGTCGGTCAAAAGTGTTGATCCCGAAATTTGCACGGTGGCCAAAATAAAAAAGAAGTGGTCCGACATTAAAATCGATGTGAAAAAACAAGCAACCGTCTTAACAGTACAGGCAGAAGTAGCGGAATTCCCGGTCTCACACCCTTTGAGCAACAAGTTGCTGCAATGATCGGGGACACTTTTATTGTGGGAGGGGGATGCCGATGTCAGCGCAGGTGAGATTTTCTCATTACATACTTGCTTGAATTACTTGCATGTTTATGAATAACACATAGGGCGCAGATGCGGTGTTACTTTCATACAGACAAGTACAAGATGTGCCCCCAGTGCCGAGGACAAAACAGGCGGTGATGGTGCTGCTGTGCCAAGCACATCTTTGGGCGCTGGCTGCACACATTCCTGTCCCTCATTAACTGGGGGGCGACCATCCGGCCGTGTGCTGACTGAAGCTGTGCTGCAGTCACAAAAAGAAATTGTGAATGCTGTTTGATGTTGCCAATGTATTAAAACATCTAAATGATACGCTGTGTGATACTAACGTTTGCGGAAAATTTGGTGACTTCAGATACCGGCAAGCCACAATTTTGTGCCATATTATGCAACATGCTACATGCGTGTACAATGTGACACTTTTTGTGGAATGCATGTATAGCAGCACTTCACCGGTCTTGTCCAGGCAGCACCAACAGCCTTAAAGCTGCCCTACAGTGCGCTCTACCACTGCCCGAGCTGAAGAATGGGGGGCAGCATTATAACGTTCATTCTGTGGGTTTGCAAGCAATGTGAGAAGCCACGACTTCAGTGGGTACCCACTATCCCCTAAGTTGTCAAACGGTTAAATTAAACAAAGTTTACAGTATTGGGCCAAATTATAAAATGGAAAAAAATCTTCTTACCGGGCAGCCAGCCATCATGCACCACCCCATTTTCAAGTTTGTTTCCAACACTACTGTTTCTGAGGATGAACGAATCATGGGTTGAGCCAGGGCATCTAGCCACAACATTAATGCAGGGGCGTCAGAAGCATTTTGAATGGGGGGGACACACTCTCATAAAACTAATGTTAAATGTGGGGGGATCCAAACAAATAATTATGAAATGTCAGATTTAATGGCAGCGACACCCATGCATTAATGAGACGCATGTTGGAATCGCACATCATTTGTTCATTAATAGACTTAAAGTGCTTTCTATTTACATAAGCAAATTTGTTCTCTGAAGGTGCCTTTATAGTAATGTGTGTGCAGTGGATGGCTCCAATTACATTGGGAAAACCGGACATCACTGCAAATTGCGTTTTAATGTTGCCACTCTTCAACCACAGTGTAAGGAGATTTTATATATCTGGGTGACAAGCGGATTATGCCGTCCCATACATGGTGCAACTCAGTGTTGACTGAGGAATACCCGATCGGTCCGCAAGTTCTCGCTGAAAAGCACCTGTAGCTAAGAACCCACGAGTGGATAGAACTTATATAGTGCAATTCCTCATCGTCTGCCATGTAATGCTGGCCCCAGTTCAGCACACAGCTCCTAAAAGATTGCTCTTTGAGGTCTGAATCAACTTAGAAGCCAGTCATCATCATGGGCCAAGAAATCACTATTATCCCTGAATACGCGCTCTCTTCTAATTCTTCCATAAGCTATGTCTTCCAATAACGCAAGAGCTGCCATGGTATTTGTATTAGTTAGGTCATTTTCTGCACCATTTTATTGTTACAAATTGATTAAAAATCAGGTGCCGTACATTTGTAAACAATATACAATTAATGTCAGTCCATTGGTTAAAGTTGCATCATTATTGTGAGTTTAAAAAGGGAAACCACAGTAGCAATGACTTGCCACTAAGTGCCGTCTGTTTACAAAACCAAGCAGAAACGTGCCATGTCTGGAGCTGCCATGAGAATGTGTGTCGCGTTACGCCAAGTTTAGTTTTTATACATCTCGATATGAGCATGGAAACGGACGTACGCATCACTTTCGTACGTACGCACCGTTTGTACATGAGGCCCCAGGATCGACCCTATTTGCTCTCCAAAGGTTTCAGCTCTTCCAGAGGTGGGGCTGCTGAAGGCTTTCCCCCATCCCCTTCATGGAGTGTTAAAGCCTTCCTGTGGGTGGCTGCAGCAGAGCTACTCCCATGGAGAGCAGAAGAGTATCCTTGAATAATTACTCTCTTTTCCAAGTGATTAATAAGTACGTTATAATTAATAGTATCATTGAGGGCATTAAAATCTAAAAGGACCACAATAGTCCAAGTCAATAGTGGCTATGACATAATTAGTTACCTTTAAAAGAGTATATATCAGAAGTTGGACTATCAGCCAGTTATTTGAATGGTTTTCCTGAATAGAACCATTTTCAGAATTTACTTAAACAATGTATTTTTAATTTTAAATGAAACCAAATACACATTTAAAATGTAGCTCACATGTATTAACACTATTACTATCATATCATATATCATATCATATCATATCATAAATCTTTGGCAAGATTTATTTCCTTTGGCAAATGCCCTAACAAAATTTTCCATGTCTAACGTCTTAGTTATGTCTATCTCATCAGCTAAAATGACTAAGACAGGGGTATTCAACTAAAATTTAAAGAGGACCAGTTAGTAGGGATGTAACAATACCAAAACTCATGGTACGATAATTGCGATAAAATGTTCATTCCATCTGGCGTCTCAGGGCGGTAAAGTGATGCAGCATCAACACTGTTTATGGTGGGGCTGGGGCGCTACTGACCTCAGTTCAGGATATTGTGGGTTGGTGGAAGGATTACTTCAAAGATCTCCTCAATCCCACCAACACGCCTTCCAGTGAGGAGGCAGAGTCTGGGGACTTGGGGGTGGACTCACCTATCTCTGGGGTGGAGATAAGGTGGCTTGGGCATCTAGTCAGGATGCCACCTGGACGCCTCCCTCGTGAGGAGGTCCCGGGGAAGACCCAGGACACGCTAGAGAGATTATGTCTCCCAACTAGCCTGGGAATGCCTTGGAATTCCCCCAGAGGAGCTGGATGAAGTGGCTGGGGAGAGGGAAGTCTGGGTTTCCCTGCTTAGGCTGCTGCCCCCATGACCCGACCCAGAAAAGCGGTAGATAATGGATGGATGGATGGAAACTGATTATAACCAGCACTAGCCATAACAACAATATGTGCACCATTGTAGCCATAGTGTAAATGCAGTTGAAATTGTATTTAGTGAACTGTAGGACTGTGGGGATTTATGCTGATCAGATAATAGAAGATCTGCAGAAGTTGGAGCTACAGAACTTTTTAGTAATGTGTTATGGAATTGGATTAAATGCAGCAAGACTGTACTTTCCTAGCTTTCAGAGTAGCACTCCTAAAGCTACCAGCTTTTCTAGGAAATAGTTAAACACACAGTGATTTAAAATAAAGAAATGTAACAATTTATACTTAGTTGCCACTTTAGTAGGTACACCTTGTTGTTAACGCAAACAGTATACTCCTCTTTAACAGCAAATTACATGACTGCAACGGAATACTCAGAACACACAGACAGGGTCACTGTTTGGCTAAGCATTGCCATGGCTTGGACGGATGATACAGCAGAATTTGAATGTGGAGTGTCTGTAGGTACTGTACCAGCCTTGGTGGTTCTAGCATCTCAAAAAAGTCACATTCTTGGGGTTCTTGCACAAGTCTAGTTTTCTGAGAATGGTGCAATAAACATGGAGGCAGCAGCCATTCTGTGACCAAAAACACTGTGTTAGAGAGTGACATTCCTCTGAGAGAGGTCAGGAGAGAATTAAAGTTAATAAGAAAGCCCAAGTACACAACTATCAGCTCAGTAAAAAAGTGCATGCAGGCTTCTCTGCACCCAAAACCTGAATCTACACTTGAAGCTATTCTATAGATAGGCAACTAGCAACTAGCCCGCTAGACATTCCACATAAGTGGCTACTGAATGCCTGATAAAATATATTCATAATATGTTTTTCCTGAAAATCCTAATGCACAAGCTCTGTTAATTGAATGTGCATATGCATTATCATTACTTTTTCGACGCACACAATCTTTATGATCAAATTTGCAAAGAAAAAAGACATTTTTAACCTGCTGTATCACTGTATCACTGTATCAATGAAGAGCAAGGTTGAGAAATGTTTGGTGAAAGGACAAAGATATCACTATTGCTAGATAATAAAAGAGCACACAAATAAAGATACCTCTGAATCAAAAGGATTTAATTAGTAAGATAAGGGACACAATAGATCAAACAAACACTCACCATATTGACAGATCAGGCAAATTAGATTAGAGCTTTCCAGGGATAAACTACCTGAAGGTCATATAGATCAAAAACACAATCACGCATCACTTGAACATAAAATTCTGCATATGCACAAAAACGCAAATTTGCAGACACACTCACCTCCAAGTGTGTAATGACACGCTTACCAATTTACTCATACAGAGAAACACATACTGGAGAGAAGCCAAAGTATGACATAGAGAGATTCCTACAGATGACATTGCAAATGTTCTACAAATGAGCATTCTTTAAAATGTAGTATTTGTTAGTAATCTGGGGAGAAGCAATACCATGAATAGAATGGTATTTAATATGCAATGTCATTAATTGAAAGGAGTGGTCCCAGGCTTAAGGCCCAACGAAAACCCACATCAGTCAGTTTTTTTTTTTCGTTCACCCAAGTCTCCCTATTATTCATGTCTTTTTGAACATCAGCTTCAAATAAACTTACATTTCAGGGCCTTTGTTTTACTCTGAGGGACTGCTTCAGAAAAAGGACACGATAAGTTCAATCTGGGTGCATCACAAACCCTTTATTCTCACCACAAATCTCTGAAAACGTTCCCTGCAGGACAACTCCTTTTTGTGGCTTGTCTTGTGTATTTATTCCTCCTCAGAGGACTGACTGTAAGATTCATGATATTTCACCAGAACCTCATTAAAACTTTATACATTGAGAATATAAATGTTCTGGCAATCTGGCATCCCTTACTGTACTTATGCACTATAATCATTCAAAAGAGAGGAGTGTACTAAACACCAGTAATTGATTAACACTGGAAGAGCACCCAGAGCAATGATATAGCATCCAGGCAGAGCCTAAATAGTGTGACTCCATGTCCAGCCACTGCAGTGCTAGTTTATAGCAAGTAACACCAAAAACCAGACAACTAAGTATGCAGACCTATGGAGGGCAATTTGTCTCTGAAGGGTTGCATGAGGCAACTAGCTTGGGAAAACAAGTTTAAAAGGGATTAAGACATACTGAATGAGATGGAAAGCAAACAAACGAAGATTAAGACAATGTACAGATTGATGAAGAGGCTCCCTTCTGTTTTTAAGGGTCATTCTGGAAAGTTCTTTCATTCTAGAATTGCATGTTGACACGCATCTGCAGCATTGCAGGCACTCTGGAAACACTTTCATTCCTTGAGTGATTGTAGTACAACTAAGTAGTGGTACACATGGCCACAATTAGCACTGAAATTAGAAACCGTGCATCTTTGTGTTTGCATCATTCCTGTTTCACTCAGGTGCCCTTTCTCATGTCAGCCACTGTTATTTCTGTATTCGTCCTTTATAATATGAATGTTTGTAGTTGAATGTTTTGTAATTACCAAATAACATTTCCCAATAAAGAATATTCTGTGTGAAGGTCATGTCTCCCAGTGGCATTTTCTTTGACATAAATAAATTCAAGCAAGTCTTTTTATAGAAACCCCTCAAGAAAAATGCATTTGGGAAGGGTTAAAGGTAATGTCACAGTTATAATAATGTTTCCCAGTAGGTGTTAGCTTAATAATATTCCTTTTTAATGGATGACACAATAAAATGTGCAATGCAAGTGCAAGCTCAAGGTGTGATATGTGATTTATGGACATGCACCAAAATAGAGAAATACAGCGATTATTCAACCACAGACATAATATCAGTTGTCATGTAGTTTTCTTGTGGGTAAGAAAGATAAGTTTCATGCACTGAAAGCAAGATTGATTTAGCTTCTCATTACATATGCCATTCTTTTTTTACCAGTACAGGCGGTTGTAGATTTCGTAGGATTACCCAGCAAAATACGTTTTTATTGCTTCGCTATGTATAGCATATGAGGTTGATTATGGAGTCAGTGTCAACATGCTGAATTTTAAGGCTGACCGGGGCTTTTCCATATACGCAGTTAATCTTTGGAACAACCTCCCGTTTGACATCAGATCCCTCTTATCAATCACTGTTTTCAAAACCCATTTGTTCAGACTGACTTTCACTGCAGATCAGCTACATATTAATTGTTTATTGGTTTTATCTCCTTTCTAGCTCCTCCAGAGTTATAATTATTTTGTCTGGCACTATTAATGTGCGGCTTTGTCTTCATTGGTTTTGTTTTATTTTTTACTTACAAAATTTAAGAACCACTTTGGTAAACTTAGATTGTTTTTAATGTGCTTTATAAATATATATGTACCTACTTACTGTTTCAAACAGAGGTTTTTGAGTTCCATCATTCTGTCATGAGCTGGCAGAATGGAAGACATGGGAGCAGGCATTGGGGCAAACAAAACAGAGTTTATTTGAAGGGGTTCAACAGAACTGGAAGTAAAACCGGATTGCAGGGGACCAAAACGGGAGGCTAGGACACAGGGAACAGGGAGACACAACTTCAGTGACGGAACCAGGAAACCCAGGACCAAAAGACTTTTAAATGCAGGCACCCCGGAGTAGTTAACATGAGGGCTGGAATGAGAGGTGAAAATATATATATATATACACACACACACACACACACACACACACACACTCGTGTAGGGTAAACATATCCTTATGGGGACCGCTCATTCATTTCTATAGGGAAAATGCTAATGCTAACTATGACAAC
>JAODUD010000036.1:16950155-16980461 GCA_026784285.1 Stomatorhinus walkeri
AAAAACAGATATTTATCACACTATGGGGACATTGTGTCCCCATAAGGATAGGTATACCCGCTCACGCACACACACACACACACATACATACACACACTGTGGCCTCAGATCTCTGGGACTAAGGTCTCTGAGTCTCTGCTATGGCTCCATGTGTGGAGTTTGTTTCATGTTCTCCACGTGTCGTTATGGGGTTTCCTCCAGGGACTCCAGGTTTCTCCCCACACTCCAAAAACATGCTGAGGTTAATTGGAGTTACCAAATTCGCTCATATGAGTTGTGCTCATAAGTTTACATACCCAAACTTTGTAAAATATGTACCATTCTTTAAGGAAAACATGAGTCATCAGGCAAAACACATCTCTTTTATTTGTAATGGGTTTGTAAAATTGTGATATTTGTAAAATTCTAATTAAAGTATGAGACATCTCAAAATAACACAATCATTAAACAAAACATAACAATTAAGGATATACTGAGATGATCCCTTTTCAAAAGTTTGCATACCCTTAGTTCTTCATACTGTGTATTCCCCCCTTTAGCATAAATGATGGCTTGTAGTCTTTTGTGATAGTTGTGGATGAGGAACTTCATTTTCTCAGATGGTAAAGCTGCCCATTCTTCTTGGCAAAAGGCCTTCAGTTCCAGTAAATCCATCATGGAGACTTAGTATTTGACGTGTTCTTAAGAGCACTACAGAATTCATTGCTGCTGGTTACTGTTGTGTAAAGCTCTGATGTGAATTGACTCCCATGGTCTGAAAAGATGCTGTATGGAACCCCAAAACGGGTGACCCCACAACTGATGAATACGCTGGCATTCCCCCTCAGCACATCTGCAGGTAGACTGCTAATTTCACAGTATAATGTCACACAGAGGGGCGGCATGGTGGTGCAGTGGTTAGCACTGTTGCCTCACACATCTGGGTTCGAATCTCCGCCTGGGTTCCATGTGTGTGGAGTTTGCATGTTCTCCCTGTGCCGTCGTGGGGTTTCCTCTGGGTGCTCCGGTTTCCCCCCACAGTCCAAAGACATATTGAGGCTAATTGGAGTTATTAAATTGCCCGTGTGTGTGAATGGTGTGTGGGTGTGCTGGGCTGGCCCCCTGTCCAGGGTTGTTCCCTGCCTCATGTCCATTGCTTCTGGGTAGGCTCCGGACCCCCCGCGACCCAGTAGGATAAGCGGGTATAGATAATGGATGGATGGATGGATGTCACACAGCCAAAACAAAGCTACATAAGATTTTCCAAAATATACAAATACATATAAATATAATTTACACATTCATTACAACTTAAATACTTATAGACGATAGATCTTTGAAAGAGAAGCTGTAAGGATGGGCACAGATAAACTTGAGGTAGCCTACCTTCAAACATGCCCTTTAGAATGGCTAACAGACTTATGACAATCAATAATGAACAGCTTTATTAACCATAACAACACAAAGCAAGGGCTGCAACAACAAAGGATGCTAATTCCAAATTTTGGATTCATGCCAATTTCACTCATGCAGGCAGGGGCAGACATGTAACCACATCTTGGAGGTAAGTGAAGAGTGGACCAGGGTATACTATGTTATTGTCCCGAGCCTCTACAAAAAATAGCACCACCTCCGAAACAGGTCTCAGGAAAAATCGTGCTGTACCATCCTTCAGAATTTTCACCTCAATCTTTCTTATTTTCTTGTCTGTGCTGGGAAAGACCTTTGACAGACCTTTGAGTGTTTCTCTTCTCTTGATTGTCTTTCAAAAATCACACTGGTGCCTGCTGGAGCGGGTGGTCCATAACATCATCTGACAAGCCTGCTCCAGCGTTCTGAACCTTGGTGACAATTCAGGCTCGTCTGCTGGCGCTGCAGGAAAGAAGGGCATTGTGTATGCCACTGCCTGCAAGCTCGCACCAGAATCGCAGGCAGACGAACGGGACGACCAGTGGGAGTAGCACCATCAGGGCCAGGAGCAGCTACAGGAGTCCGCAGAGCAGGAGGAGCAGCTAGGCAGTGTGTCTGATTGAGGTAGCGGAGGCGGCATTTAGAGGGTTCGGTGCTTGTTGGATGCCTGTTACAGTCCTCCATCCATCCATTATCCTCCGCTTATCCAAGGTTGGATCGCAGGGGCAGCAGTCTTAGCAGGGAAACCCACACTTCCCTCTCCCTAGCCACTTCCTCCAGCTTCTCCAGGGGAATCCCAAGGCATTCCCAGGCCAACCAAGAGACATAGTCACTCCAGTGTGTCCTGGGTCTTCCCTGGGGCCTCTTCTCAATGGGACATGCCCGGAACACCTCACCAGGGAGGTGTTCAGGAGGCATCCAAAGCAGATGCCTGAGCCACCTCATCTGGCTCCTCTCAATGCGGAGGAACAGCAGCTCTACTCTGAGTCCCTCCGGAATGACCAAACTCCTTACCCTATCTCTAAGGGAGAGCCCAGCCACCCTGTGGAAGAAACTCATTTCGGCCGCTTGCACTCGCAATCTTGTTCTTTCGGTCAGTACCCATAACTCATGACCATAGATGAGGGTAAGAATGTAGATCGACTGGTAAATCGAGAGCTTTGCCTTTTGGCTCAGCTCCTTCTTCACCATGACGGACCGATGCAGCGCCCACATCACTGCTGACGCCACACCGATCTGCCTGTCGATCTCCTGCTCCATCCTTCCTTCACTCGTGAACAAGACCCCGAGATACTTAAATTCCTCCACCTGGGGGAGGACCCCATCCCCGACCCGGAGAGAGCACTCCACCCTTTTCCGGCTGAGGACCATGGTCTCGGATTTGGAGGTGCTGATTTTCATTCCAGCCGCTTCACACTCGGCTGCGAACTGCTCCATTGAGAGCCGAACATCACGGTCTGATGAAGCCAACAGAACCACATAATCTGCAAAAAGCAGGGACTTAATCCTGAGGTCACCAAACCCTCAACGCCCTGGCTGCGCATAGAAATTCTGTCCACAAAAGTTATGAACAGAATCCTTAGCAAAAGAGTCCAACCCTCACTGGAAACGAGTCCGACTTATTGCCAGCCCATGTGGACCAAGCTCTGACACCGGTCATACAAGGACTGAACAGCCCTTATAAGAAAGCCCTGCACCCCATACTCCTGGAGCACTTCCTACAGGACTCCCCGAGAGACACAGAGGAATGCCTTCTCTAAGTCCACAACACACATGTAGACTGGTTGGGCAAACTCACATGAACCCTCCAACACCCTGCTGAGTATAAATATTTAGTATTACCAGATTAAATTGCTTCAATATAGTTTGCTACTTTCCCACTGTAGTATAGATAGTATAACTATCATAATTAAACATTAGTTTGGCTGTAGCTTTGCTACTTTTAATCAGAAGTAGCTTGTAGCCTGAAAAGCTACCATTTAAAAGTAACTTCCCCAACACTGCATATGCATAATTATATGTCATTGGGGATTTGTTAACTGATTTAAGAAAACTATTATTATTTGGATAAATGTGTTCAAGCAAAAGTCACAGTTCAGTTGGCCATTGGAGCCAAACTGTAAAAGGCTTGTAGAATGTGACATGGAAAATATTCTACACCAGATGAGTGAATGTCTATATTCTCCTTGTTTCTTTCATATTCCTCCTACTCCTTGTCTAGCATGCATAGTTGCTTTAGTTACACAGCTTTCCATGAGCAGAAAGAATGACATTGACCCTCACTCAGGTTACATTAGTCTTACTAAAAGATTTGAGGGGCAAAACATTTTTCTCAGATGTCAGATTTTCCTTCTGCAATTTACAGAAATAAAGATCACATACTCTCAGTCCAGCACACAGAGCACTTTCCATCTCCATAAAGATGTTGAACGAAGACCGGGGAATTGCCTCGGGCACCACAAGGAGAGGAGCCTTTTTATAGCTCTCTGCCTCATGCTCAAGAAGGACGTCATGCTGACACTTCCAGAAAATTCCAAAATAAAAACATGGGAGAAGGGTGTAGACCTTGGGTGCACAGAGGAGTAGTACATTCAGCAGCTTAATGTAAACATACAGAGTAAACAGAATGTGGTGTTTAGGTATCTATACATCACTATTGACAATATACGTCTGATTGTACTAGAAAAAAGTGACTGTAGAGCATATTAATATAATTATAATGTAAAGAGAGCATCGAGTTTTGATTTTTTGAGTTTTATAATCAGCATCATATTTTTACATACTTTGTATATATGTATATAAGATTATACAGCCAAACACAAAATACATACATTTAGTGCCAGAGATCTATACCATTGTTTTTATTCTATGAATATTTATCATTTTTTTCTTTATAAAAAATATTATAAATATTATATAATATTTAATTTTTTTAGTTATCTCTGTTGTCAAGAAATGGTAGCGACCGGCTGCCACCTGATCCCTAACTCAATATGATATGCGTTTAAAATGGGAATCTCAAAAGCTGTATGTGATTCAAAATCTATCTTCTGAACTCACAGGACAGCCATTTATCTTAAATATTCTACAGCACATCACTGGAAGACACATTCATTGGACCTTCAGCTGAGAATGTGAATAGTGTGCCAGTAAGAGGCTGGAACACCTGGCCAGCGAATTTCCTCCTTCCAAATCACCCACTCACCACACAGCACATCCCACCTGCTAGCCTTGCAGTTCACTCGCTTGGTCTGCATCCCAGCAGATGGAGACACACCAGGGGAGTTTGGCCACTTTAACAGCTTTTAGTTTATGTGCAGTTGGTTGAGCTAGAAATACTCCATAGTCTGTGTTTACTGTCAGCCAGTCAACAGTAAACTTAGCAGTTAGCGTTTGTCCAAATTCTGCAGGAATCCTATAGTCTCTGAGATAAGAGCAAATCCTATCTAAACTTCATAACAATGAGAGAATTGATTTTTGTGAGGATTTCTGACAGAGAATTTGGCCGACAGAGGTCATTCGTAGATTGTAAAAATAAATCTCTGCTCGTGATACCATTCCATATGAACTGGCCACTGAGAGAGAGAGATATCAGTGTCATTTTTGGTTGCCAATATTTGATGTTTGACTATTATATAATACAATAGTAATATAGTAGTACCTCAGAACTCGAATTTAATCCATTTAGAATTCGGGTCCGAATCCTAAAAAGTTTGACTTTTGATTGAATTTTCCTCATAGGAAATAATGGAAAACCAATTCATTTGTTCCCAACCCCAAAAGATTACACCTAAAAATGTTTTTTTTTCTAGCATTTAAACAGAAAATGAACCACTGTATCACTGTACTTTATTATTCCCCATGGAGAAACAGATATTTTTCAAACTTTGCTGAGGTATTGGATGGGTGCCGAATTGAAAAAACTTGAGACAGAACAGCCCAAAACTGAAGCAGCACCAGGCAGTTTTGACACTTGATCTGCTATGATGATAATTCAAAAAGTTTTTGATGGATCTTTTTCAAACTTTGCAAAAAAATTGTATTGCTGAAAAAGTTTTTTGAGGTATTTCAAGGTTGAAGATCTGGACCTGAGACAAATTTCACTAAAACTTATGCAGCGCCACACAGTGTTAACAGCTCAGACAATTGATATTGTCAGCATGATAACTCAAACATATTTGTCTAATCTATTACAAACATTTTAGAAGCACTGTTTGGATGGCATTTTGAAATTTTGAGACACATTTCACCAAAATTGAAGCAATAGCTTGAAGCAATAGCTCTTCGTGATGGTAAAATGAAGGATTAGAGGCTTATCCTTGTGAACAGGATTAATCAATCTGTCATTTTTACTGCATTCACTTGATCTTTGCTTGCAATTGTTTCATATGCTGTTATTTTGAGATAACGAGGTAATTATCTCGTTATCTCAGTATAAATGTTTTTACTTTAATTATAATACCTTTAATTATAATTACAAGGATAAACATATTGGGACACCACAGGGCACTCATGCCATACACTATGCTGCTCGTATATGTGTCACATCCTGCCCACTATGTCCACCTGACCCTCTTGTCTCCTTCGCCGAGTGGCCCTAACAAGCCAGGTCTATTACTCATTTATCTTTCCTCTTGTTCTTATCCCTCATGTTAACCACTCCCAGCTGCCTCTCATTAGCTCCCTTGTTAGTCATGTATTTAAGTGCCTCATAACTCATAATCCCTTCTAAATAACGCCCCCCTGTGGGGGATTTTCCTGCACCTGTGCAGCATCTGGGTTGTACTTTATCATATCACTGTACACAACGTGTGTGCATGATAAAAATACTGAAATTTGATAAAAACAAACCTTCACACGCACATTCAAATCTACACATATTGTCCGAATCCCTGGGGGAGTTGTTCCGCTAAGCGAAATATGTTGTATGCTTGACGTTGTAGCATCTACACAATGGCAGACGTACAGGGCAACCCTTAGATATCTAGTTAAACTGCATATAAGCTGCAAGCCCTTTTAAAATACATAGCCTATGCTCCCACACTGATGAATTCTTGTTATCTCAGGAAAATATGCTCTGTTTTTAATGTCATTAATACTTATAATTTCTTTTTTGGCTTTAAAAAATAATTGCAAGTGTGGCTGTTCTCAGCTTGTATACTCCAAACCTTTGTATATATAATAAGGACCCACGGTTTTTACTGTTACAGAAAATTTTGGTCAGTTTGCAAATGAGAAATAAATAGAATATAAATAGAATATAAATAGAATATAAATATTTAAACAGACAAATAAATAATATTAATTACATTTTCAAATATAGAAAGGAAGTTACTACTTCATTACTACTTAATTACTACTTAATTGGTTTGGAAAGATTCTGCAAGTCATATATTTTGGACTGAGTGAGTAAGGAACAAAGAAAAAGGGTTTTATTAAACTCAAAAGGACAAAACTGATAGGGGGAAGTGGAGGAGGAACAGCAAAAATAAGCATTCAATGTTAACGACAGAACTGGGAAACACAGGACTGGGAAGCACTTAAATACATGACTAATGAGGGAGCAGAAGAGAGGCAGCTGGGAGTGGTTAAAATGAGGGCAGGAATGACAAGTGAGACAAACAAGTACTATGAATGGTTTCTTAGGGTCACATAGGGAGGAGACAAGAGGGTCAGGCAGGAATTGCAGGCAGGACCTGACACCATAGATGGAATGTGCAGAAAATGCATACGTGTAGTTTCAGACCTACATATCACAACAAGCATAGTATTCAGGTAAAAACACATTTATTAGCTTTCACTTTTCCAGGTGCTTCATCCAGTACTTCTAGTTGTTATACGATTTGGTGTTAGATGAGCATGGATTAGATGGATGGATCATATGACGGGGCTGTTTGGGGAATATAATGATGTAATTTATGAAAGCACCCAATCTAATTCAATTTAAATCTTCTGATAGCTTGCAACTGCTTGCATACTTCTTATGTCCTATACATACCTATTTGTCATCTTTGTCAACTTGAGATATTAGGTAATTACCTTGTATTCTAAAGTCTTTCTTTCCCTCAGTAATCTAATGCTTGTGTGGGCATTCCGTTCACCTGCTGTGCATTTAATGAAGTATGTAGCATTGTTGAAGGCTTAATTCAATACTATCTTTTCCCCAAGTGGTTTCACAAACCATCCCACACATAAGGATTTAGTCTGATTGCTCCCTGTCAACATTTATGTTAGTTATTATTGTGCTACTTTGCAAGCTCTTTCAATGTTTTTTTCCCACAGTATTTGTGAAAAAAGATTTTTTTGGTTTTAAATCACATACTCTCAAAACCAGTATTTAACACACATAATAATCACTTCCATGTATTTCCTCCAGCTGTTTAATGATTAACCCATCTTCTTATTAGTATTTTACCTTAAAATGGAATGATATCATAAGAGAACAAGAGCTTAGGGCACAAATTCAAAGATAGAAATAGGGCCAAGAGAAAAAGCAAAATGCCTGCCTAAAAAGATTTAAACAATGACAAAAAATATAATTACAGTGTTCTGAAAGTAAAGTAACACATGCATTTTTCCTTCTTTACACTGTATATTTGCTGTTCATGCAGGCACAGATTTAGCCAGCCAATTTCACGGAGGGCGCCGGAGGTGAAGCTTACTAGCGTACTACGTGGGTTTTGACCAATACTATGTACATGCAGAGCAGAGACAGAGTCTAACCCAAAAAGCAAGAGCACTGCAGCTAAAAAGCCACAAAACAACTGGTTAGCTAAACATAATGCAGAAAATCTGTTACAGAAAAGATATACCTGTTAAGGTGGATACAGAAGTTCCTAAGTTTTAATAATATTTAGAAATACAAAACATAGAAACATACATTTTCACCCTCATATATTTGAAGTAGATCTAAGTGACAAGCACCAAATCATTATGACCAGATGCCTGGATCAGAGCATCTCCAATCTCCAAAACAGCAAGGCCTGTGGGGTGCTCATAGTGACCCATGGTGAGTGCCTACTGAGAGTGGTCCAAGTAGAGAAAACCACCAGAAGGGTGTTGGGTGGCCAGGACTTCTTGATGTGGGAAGTGGACAAAGGCTATCATGTTAGGTACATACCTCGGCAATGGCAGATCATTTTGATGATTATCATGGGAGTAACGTGTCACAGCATACAGGGCATCAAGCCCTGTTGGGCACGGGGCACCATAGCCACAGCGCAGTCACAGTGCCCATGCTAACCCCTGTCTATAGTCAAAGGCATGCAAGCGTGAGAACTGGACCTTGGGGCAATAGAAGAAAGTCTCCTGGTCCTATTAATTGTTTACTGTTGCATCTTGATGATAGCCAGGTATGTGTCAAGCAGCCATGGGATGCCATGGACTGAGAAGTCCGATCCAATGGATACTGTATGTAGCACCATATGCAGCAGAGCTCCATGCCTATGTGTTGTGACACATTACTTCTGTGATCATCATCAGAATGATCTGTGACAGTAGCCCTTATGTTGGTTTGCACCAGACATGATTGCCTTTATTAATATCCAGCATCAATGAGTCCTGGCCACCCAACATCCTTTTGGTGAGTCATGGTGTTTCCCTTCTTGGACCACAGTTTTATTCATACCAATAAATAAAGCTGAACTAATGTGACCTGAACACAGGTATGGTGTAACTGAGTAATAAGCAGAACAGTACTTAGGAGTGAATCAACAGGGGCAAGTCCAGACATGTCATGTGAGATAGTAATTAAGAAACCATAATGAGTTTCTGCAAACCTTAATACACATTAGCAATGCCTGGGATGAGCTTCTCTGGAATTACATGCGTGGGCACTGAGGAAGTCATGTAATAAAGGAAATGCCAGTAATATATTAATAATCCATAAACAGAGAATCAAGCAGTTGCACTTTCACTTCTGCCCTGCATTACAGCAGTGTTTCAAATCCTGGTAGAAAACTCCATAATGAATCAGACGGCAAAAATGAATCAAATAGCAATTTTAAATGCACATTGGCCCCAAACAGTATTGTGATTCTATCGATTCTGCCATAGCATAGGCTAGATTTGTACTGTTCTAAAAGTACTGCTTCTAAATGTGAACTGGATAATGATCCATATGATTATATTTGGTTCTAAAAGAAAACAATAGAGGAATAGAAGAAACTGGCTGAGCAGTGTGTCAGATTACACAGTATGGAGCCAGTACACAAACAGAACAGGAGTCAACATGACAGGGCAATGAGCCTTGCAGGAGGGCCTCAATAATCATATGCTAATCTAGTTAAATTGGTGATGCGCATGCGTCCCAGGTAATGATTTTTTCCAGTGGGATGACCCTATACTATCGGACCATTAAACATTATGACACGGTTTGTAGGTCTCATCCCAGAGCTGCCCAGAAGCATCCCAACAAGCATGATATGGCTCTCAAACCTAGTGACAAAAAGGCTCTGTGTTCTGGCCTTACTCTCTGTAAGTTGTTATATTTTAATGTCCCTCAGCTAACCTTGGTGTCTGCCGCTATTTTCTGTGCAGTAGGACACCAACTGATATGCTTGCATAGTCTATTAATACACCTGTTCAGCAGGTTATACTCGTGTACCTTTGCACATTGTACTTTCACTGGAACTGCTTGGGTCCTTCTGAAAACTGAAATAGGTTTTGAAGGTCACTTGGTTGTGAGTATAATTTACTCCCACTCCAAGTGCCATTGATCAAACTGTTCTGCTTGAAGAGGTTAAATTGGCAACCCCCCCCCTCCCAGACACACGTCAACATATACACACTTCTCTTTTCCATTTTCACCTTATGGAATCACATTCAGCGTGAGCACTGAGGCATTATTTACTCAAATTACCCTGCTGTCGCCGCAGTGCTGCCCATGGCCCCAGTGATGCAGCCTCTGCTCCATCATTACCCAGCAGATGGATCCCTAAAAATAGACACCTACCACCCATCTGTATGGGCAAGAGTTGGACGCGTACCAAGAGAGAGTGTGCGGCATGGCAAGTCTGCCAATGCATGGCGTGGGAGGGCACTCTCAGCTTCGGCTCTCAGTCACGGCAACTGCAGGTCAGCTGTAGCACTGCGTTGTGCCCACTGGACAGACAAGCCAGTTTCCAGTTCCAGTTGTCATTCAGGAACACAGACTGTCAGGATGCTTTTTCCCTGTCCATGTGCATTAGTTTTAGTTATCACTGATCTGAAAACATGCTGACATTAATGTGAGGAAAACAATCTTTACATATGCAATAAGTGACAGAAGCCAAGTCTCAGATCAGGAATTATACTGGGGTCTCAAGTTTTTTTTAAAGATATCAGAGGGGAAAACACTGAGAATGACAAATCCATTCCTGAACATTCCCAGAAGGGGAATGTCTCATCAGCAGTCCCTTAGACTAGGTCATTAGAGGAGCTTGGACTCTCCCAGGACCCAGGAAACTAAATGAGGCCATTCACAGTTCAGAGAAATGTGAAGTCATGTCAGACTGCTTTTCCACTATCTATAGACCAGTCAAAATGCACAAAATGCACTGCTTGATATTAGTCATGTGTAACGTGCCTTACAAACAGAGAATAGTGCATGCATTTTTAACTCTCACATTTAAGTCTTTTGAACATAGACAAAAGTAAAATAATAAATACCATGTTGGTCCAAATAAGATGACCTTATTATAGACATGTTTATTATGCACTATGAATGCTTTATGAAGCTCTAATCTATAATTGACTAATTGGTATAAGTATTAGGGATGCTTTGTACTGCATTATGAAGGTATAGTACAGTATAGATGAGTGCTTCCTAAGGCAGTCATAATACATAATAAACATGGATATAATGTATTCCTTTAAAATTTTTATAGCCACATTTATAAAGTGTTTTTGAATAATTATAATCCATTATGAATGTGTTTATAAATTACTAAAACATGGCCTTAAGTAAAGGGTTAACAATAATTTATTTAAAAAGAACATATAAGAAGTTAACCCTATCATTGTCAAAAAGAAATCACTTGCAATCACATTACAGTGATTGTATTCAACACCAAACATTTCAATAAACAAATGTATTACTTGGGGGAGGGCAGGGGAGATAATCAATATTGCAAACTCCACAACCCAAGACAGCACAGACTCACATAGGGAGGACAGAAAAACGTATTGTGGCAAGTGGTCAAGTCATTTTAATAAAGATGATGACAGTGGTTTCAGAATGAAAGGTACTCTCTTTATTAATAGCCACAAAAGTTATTTGCTTCCCAGCAGCCATATCAGATGTAATTCAGACCTTGTAATCTATCTGAAGCTAAGAAGGTTTGGTGCTGGCCCATATTTGGATGGGAAATTCATTAGGAAGGCTGGGTTGCTTCTGCAGGAGTTGTTGGTGTGGCCAATAGGTTTGCCGATCCGGTGGTATTTGTTGATCCTGATGCTTCAGTACAGTGATAGGGGAGCTGTGCTGTAGAAATGGCACCGTCCTTCAGATGAAATGAGAAACCCAGATCCTGGCTCTCTGAGGTCATAAAAGATCCCTGGGGATTTTCTGAAAGAGTAGCCATGGTACCCTGCTGTCTTGGCTAAAATTTCCCACTATAGCCCTTTCTGACTTCCTAATCATGGCATCACATTATATCAGCCATCATAGACTGTGGGTGGGATCGCCGTTCAGATAATGTTGTTTGCTAAAATCACGTTGATTCCACTGACTGTGTTTGGAGTATGACTTTGAGGACTGGAGATTAATTATTTACACCATCTACCCCGTACGTGTATATTGACATTTAAATTCTAGTTCTCGAATATAAGATGATCCCAGTTTTTTAAATATGATTTTTTTGTGAAAAATACACCATCTTAAATTCAGGTCAATACGGTATATGAGGTTGTCTGTGTTGTTATAGTATTATTCATTCTTTTTCTAAATCCCTGCAATGACTGTAGTGTTTTGTTTTTATGGAAAAAAATACTCATAAAATGCTGGCCTGTAATTGGCCAGTCATGCAGAAATGTTAATTTAATGTTTGGCATAATGCCAGTTTGGACAGGTGGGGCCAGGAGGAGGCATGGCATAGGCTCTCCAACCTGCAGTGAGTGTGTGGCAGTCCCAGGGAAGAGCAAAGAGAGACATAGTGATAGAATAGAGGAAACATTAGACAAAGCACAGGAAGAATGGACTGGACTGATAGAAATTCACTAGCCTCAGTACAAAACAAGTATTTTTGTTATATGGATCTTACAAATCTAATACTGGAGGTTTAACATTGTTTGAACTGCAGGGAGATATGATTGAGAATTCAGACAATCCTACCCTTTGCTTAATGTTCTCCCAAGCAGCAAAGGTGACTCTACTACGCAATTCTGCTAGTTGTTCTGCATTTTTTTTACTTTATTGCATATGAAATACTCAACAAAACATCATTGAAATTTACAAAATGTTACTCTGCCTGAAACTGGAAAATGTGTGCAATGAAGTTTAAGAAAATAAACTATCAGAGGGGTTAAAAAACTGTGCCATATTTAAAGGTGATTCTTGACTGAAAAATGAGCTTTAGCGGAATATTCTAGTCACATGCGGCAATAAGAAATCAGTTCTATAATAGACCAAATCAAGGGACAAATCCTCCTAAATGCATTTCACACAAATTAAACTACATCATAAATAATATTTCTCAAATATTATAGACCAAACCATTAGATAGGTTACCCAGTGGGAGGTTTATATAAGAATTATTTATCAAACCTATATGCAAAAGAGAAATAACAGTGTAATGATCAAGAAAATAATAGGCACATTTTATTATATAATACCAATGTGAAAATTAATAGGATTTCCTTTGGTTACAGGGAAAACAGGAAAGGAATGGGTGTTTTAAGACATACAGTAAATTATCTTCAAAACCAACTTTGAAAAGGAGAAATAACACTTTTAGTAGTACAGTGGTCATAAGCAGAGGCAGAAACTGATCATTTAAGAATATTGAGAACAAATTTTGTTCTCATTTTCCCATAATGAGAATATAGATATGCCATTAAAAGGAAAAACTGTTTCATTAGCCTGTTCCAGCCGGAAGGAAACATTAAGTGCCATTTCTGTCAAAGACTAATTGACAAATCAGTTACTGTGCTTGTATTTGACTTCTTTTTAATGCACTGGTGCTGGGTACAATACTTCCTATACATAATTTATTCAAAAGTGAAATGTTCCCTTTAATAATGTAATTAGTGATTAACAGTTTCAAAGAGAGTCTATTCACATGAAAATTAGCAATTTGCCAGTGCCTTCTGTGTAAAGAGATGAATATTGTGAGTCAGAAAAAAGTTAATCCTGGTGATTCTCCAAACGAGCACACACCTTGACAGACTGCACAGCCGGTACTATTATTTCCAATAAATTACGTCTAAGTGTAATATTACAGAATATTACAGAATGTCGCATTTAAATTATCTCTTGTAACAGTGCCGCCCGTGTCTCCTCCCTGAAGCCATGAGTTTGGTCCACATGTAGTTCTACCTTAACCATAAGCCAGAAGTGAATGGCTGCAGGGTAGCATATCTAAGTCCCACTGCCCCATCATGCTTCAGGAATCTCTCACTGAAACACACTTTCTCATTTTTTCATCTTCTGCTTCTGTAAATTCCCATAACAATATGGTCTTTTTATATCTATTATATTCTAATAATTGGGGGTGGTCTGTGGCTCAGGAGACTAAGCCTCTGTGTCTGTGATTGGAAGGTCGCTGGTTTGAGCCAGTCTCAGTAGAACAGTCACATGTCTGTGCCCCCTTGAGCATAGCCGTTAACCCCCAGCTTGAATTTCAAATACTTGATTACTTAATCACTTCTAGTTTGTCACACCTACAATGTCTGGAAAAGATCTGTAAAATTCTTTTAGTGTCTTCTACAGATGCCGTTTCCTTCCTTTGCTGGCACACAGCGCTTATGTTTAATTTTTGGGGCAATCTGTCTGAAAAAGAAATCAGATCTAGATCTTCATCCAAATAATGTTTTTTGAAGCAATAATAAGATCAAATACTTTTTGACTCACCACATTCGCAAGATCAAATGTGCTTTTGCCCTTTTACTGCCACTGAGCAGCATCACTTCAGTTTTAGGGCGATCTGTCACAAAGTTTATTTTCCAGTTTGGCACCCATACAATGCTTCTGCAAAGTTTGGAAAAGATACATCACATGATTTTTAAGTTATTGTCTTATCAATAAAGTATCTTCAGTGGCAGGCCTGTCCCAAAAACATTTGTATTCCCTGACTGAGAATAAAATGACAATATTTTCATTTTATTTCATTTCAATTCAGTTCAACTCGATTCCATTCAATTCAGGATAATATAGCACCTTTCACAACGGAGTGGCCCCAAGGTTCATTACATGGGTGTGTTGTAAAACATCCCTGCATCATTTAAATAGAATAAAACAAAACTTGAGAGAAGGGAAGACAAAAAATGAAGAAAAGAAAGCCAGATGATGGGGGAGAGGAACAAAAAACTCCCAAGTAGTGAGAAAAAAACCACAGGGCCACAACAAAGGGGGAATGGGGGCAGATGTCAGGTAGGGTCATCCTCTGGCATTGTTGGAGTCTCCTGTGAGTGAGGGAGGGGTTAGTGACTTCTGGTGCCTACTGAGGCTGCGGGGAAGAGAGAGCTCAAGGCATGGGCTGCAGTGCAGGGGTCTGAATTCGAATTTGACTTTGGTGTGCAGGTCGTCACCGCCGAAGCTTCGGGTGCACAATTCCAGAGATCGTCCACATCAGTCCTGGCAGAGGGGTCTAGGTATCTCCCCTTGAACAGGGTGGCTCACCTCTGGACTTTCTATGGCTGCCATTGTGACAGTGTTTAGTTATATGGAGGGAGGCCATCACTGGCATTTGAAAAAGCAATGAACCTACTATGCTGCCAGAAACAGGATGTTAGCACACTATTGTGCTGTTTCCCCACTATTAAGAACATAATCAGGGAGGTTTATTTCTCTGTTGACACCCATTGGCACTGCTTATTTATAAGGAATGCATTCAGCTGGGCCGTTCTAAAGATCACCTGCATCATTCGAATAGTCATACAATGATCGCCCGCCTATCCTGGAGGTTACGTTCCAGACTCATCAGCGATAGGTGAAAATCTGCTGTATAGAAAGACCACATACATAAATATTCTGTTATAGTTTAAGCCTTAAAGTTGTCTATCCAGGATGAAAAGTGTTTGCAGTCTGCAGGCAGTAATACTCTATGTAATCGTGCTACACAGCAGCACAGTTGAACATTAGCATGTAGTAATATTTCTTGTTCTTGTTTGGTTCAAAAAAGGAAAAATGGCTTGAAGCATAGTCAATTAATCTATGGCCCATTTGCACAATCATCACAAAGAAAAAACTAAAGCAGGAGTATGTAGCTCTTTCAGCTCTAATCATTTTACTTACTTTACATATAACACAATTACAGAATCAACTAACAAGATAAACTCAGGTGAAAGTTCAGTTCACACAGCTGAGGGAAGAAAGTGTAATGCCTTTAACATCTTGGTGTGTCAAATAAAACTGTGGCTGTTCTGAAAGCGAACTGAGGTCAGGAAGGCTTACCCAATGTCGCATAGTGTATGTGTGTGTGTGTTAGCTATAAATTACATTGTGGGAACTAAATGTTCTCACAATGTGATAAAAACCTGTTATTTTGATATTGTGGGACCATTTTTTGTATGTATTTTCTTTGGTTACTTAGGTTAAGGCTGGGTATGGGTCAAGGATTTCATTATTGGGGTTAGGCTTTTTCCCATTTAATTGAATGGATGGTCCCCACAAAGACACATGCAAACATGCATTTGTGTGTGTGTGTGTGTGTGTGTGTGCATTGACATTATGCCTAATGCAAAACATTGCAATTTAACCCTGTTTGGGAGGGGTTGGCAATGTCTGCTGCTTGTGGAGGGTGCAAGAATCAGAGAAAGTGAAACCAGCCAGACCCACGCAACCCAGTGATGCCGGCAGGGGCAGTTGGGGAAAAACATCACAGCACGAGTTGCTCAGGATGGAGGGCGGGTTCAGTGTCAGTCTGTGGTAGTCACGGTGGGAGCTTCAGGCATGGCGATATCCCTGCTGTCTGGTGGGGCTCGTCGGTGCGCTTTCTGTGGCTGCTATCATGGCAGCTATGTGTCACGACACACAGGGCATAGACCCCTGTTGTGTAAAGGGCTTCCATGATCCATCATTAAAATTATCTGTCAGATGTCTCACAGTACCCTTGTAGTCTCTTGGTTGGTCTACACCACAGAAGGCACTTAATCGCTCTCACTTACCTTCATGGTTAAAAAAATGCAGCATGTACCTCATAATGTTTAGGATCAAGCTGTTCGTCAAAGCCATGCTTCATTAGGCCATGCAAACCTCACACTGTCATAGCAGACTGCAAAGGGGAGGGGGAAGAGTCTATGAGGATCGATGAACTGTGAAGAAACACAAGTTTTGGAAGTGACTAATGAAGAGGGAGTATCTGCAATCTTTGAAGAGTGCTGATGGATTTGGATGTTCTACTTCCATTCTCCACCTTGCCATAACGGGGTTTATTAAAACAAGACTACAGGAGATAGAACATGTGGAGGACTGCCACCTATAGGGTCACCAGGAGTTGACATCTGCACTGGCCTGCCCGATAGGTGACATAGGTGATCCCCTAGGGTGCCGTTTGATTAGGGGGCACAAAGTGAAAAAACTTGGAAGAAATACCTCTAGTTGCATTCTGTGACATTACAGTTATTTACACTACTTTTCTTGTGAAAAAGATGGCAGCTAACTAGTTAGCAGCCAGTTTCTCTCCCACACACATGTCTGTCTGACATATACAAGTCATGGATAAATAATGTAACACTTAAATCGTTTGCTAATTAGCAAGACGCCTATGCGAGGGCAGTTTTGATCTGCAGTCAAAACTACTCTGAGGTAATTACAACCTGGGGCCTGTATCACAAAGCAGGACTTATTGCTTAGCTGAATAACTTTTCAGATTTAAGGTAGTCTGATCTAATTGTAAGTGAATGAAGATAAAGTCCATTTAAACTGGGATACCTTAAATCTAACAAATTATCCAGCTAAGCAAGAAGTCCGGTTTTGTTCGTCATCTTCCCACAGTGTATATATGCTCCCTGATATACCATATGTGTGTGTCAGGTAGATGCTTGCTAGACATATGTCTGCTAGTTGGACTGTGCTACTGAAATGTCTTACATTTTAATGAACTGACAAAATTAATAAAAAAACATAACAACATATACAGTGCTCACAGAAAGTCTTGAGACTTTCAATAAAAATATTTCAAATTTATTGTTTTATAACAAAAATCATTACTTAATTTATTTCATTCTAAAAAGGTATATATCACATTAGAAACACCTGGACGTTTTAAAGTAAAACATTAATTTCAAGTACTAATAGTGAAAGAAGGCAATACAGTTAATTGCTTTGGACACACTATAGCAGCCTATTTTCTATATTGACAAGTATATGTCCAAAGCAAAGCTATGCCTTGTACCTTCATGTTTTTCTCTGAAATCCAATCTTTCCGTTTTTGCCTTTTTTTTTTTTTAGATGAAACTTACTCAGTCTAAAGAACTTCATGTGAACTGGTTAACTTTTTACTTATAATAATTAAAACTTTAAATCTTCTACTCACTCTAATGAACTTTTCCAGTGTTAAATGTGAGAGAAATTTCTCTGAAACAAAAATTCTAATAACACTAATACTAATAATTTACACAGCCATTTATTATTAATTATCCATTACTTACTTGTCATTAATCAAGAGTTTTATCACAATATGTAGATAAAAGTGGAATATTGGAATAACATCTAGCAAAAGCTACTATTTCAAGTAGCCTGCGCATTAAGAATCCATGCAGTGAGCTTTAAACAAAGAGTTACATTGAAGAATTTGTTTTGGTTTTAGTGGTATTAGTGGCAGTTTCCGTAAATTTATGGCCCGTAACACCAGTAAAGTTGTTGTTGCAAGTCAGAGTTCTCCTCCACTCTTAGAGATGGATCACATTGTTATGGTAAATGGCTCCCCATGAATAATTAATTCATGGCATTTATCATTTGAAATGAACATTCCTGCAGAGCAATATGAAAACGAAAAGGCCAGCACTTGGTGAGGTAGCAGAGGGTCATAAACCCAAACACCCCCCCAGGGTTCTGTGTGATTGCAGAGCTAGCAGGATGGGTACGAGGAGTGCAAGAATTTCAAGCCATCCAGAAAAATCAAGTGGCATTATTTCAATAGCTGCTTTATGAACTATACACTCATTTTATGAGTATTGAATGATGTGTAAGGGATAAATCACAATGAAGTGTGCAGTTATGTGAAAATAATTAACGACAACTTTGTGTAATCCAGTTGGAGCTGATTATTTTCTTTTTTTATATAAATATGTTTGTTGTTGTTGAGGGGCAGCATGTGGCTTACTTGGCTAAGCATCTGTGCCTGTGATTAAAATCTTGCTGGTTCAAGGCTGACCTCAGCACATCTGCGGGTCCTTCAGCAAGAGCCTTAACCTCCAACTCCCTGAATGCTACCATAGGTGGCTGCCCTTTATAGCTAGCTTGCTCACAGAGAACAAGTTGAGGGAGGCATTAAGGGAATTTCCCCAACAGGATCAATAAAGTGTTTATCATTATTATTATTAAGCCATTATTTCATATTTACATAACATCTTACAGTAAGTCTGTCTGTCCCGGGTATGACGTTAAACTGTATCCAGTCCTGCAAGCGGTCATCCATTTTTGAGGTTGGTGGCAGGATTGGAACTCCAGCCATTGTAAAACAACTCACAACAACTTGGAATAAACAGGCATGATACTCTTCTGCTCTCCATGGGAGTAGCTCTGCTGCAGCTGCTCACAGGAAGGCTGCATGGACCATGAAGGGATGGGAGAAAGCCTTTGGGAGCCCCCGGGACAAGTCGAAACCATCGTAAATCTAATAGGGTCAGGCCTGTTAGGGATTGGGGCTGGTGTGGTGCTGAGGCATCGCCTGCTGCATGACAGATCTTGGGTCCCAGTTTGTGGCAGCCCATCTGGATGGGCACATGGAACGTCTTGTCTCTCCGGCAAGATGACCATCTTTCTCTTCTGTCAGGGGAGCTTCGTAAACTCCGCATTTTGGTGGCTGTACTCTCTGAGGTACGCAGACCGGGTAGTGGCCAGATCTCTGTAGGTGGGTATACCTATTTTTGGTTTGGTCGGTCTGATTAGTGCCATACTCATGGAGTAGCTGTTGCTGTAGTGGATCGGCTCCTCTCGATGGTGTCTGATGTCACCATCTGATATCACTCCTTCAATTGCAAACTAAGACACTCCTTGGGTGTCTTGTCTGTTGTCTCAGTACAGGTACTGTATATGCATATATGTATATGCTCCATCCGCGGTGAGTGATGTCTCGCTGTGGGAGACATTTTACTCACAGCTTCGCTCAGTGGTTTATGGGTGCCCACAAGGTGACCCTCCTCTGGTTGTAGGTGACTTCAGTGTGACCTCTGGCACTGACAGGGCTGGTTATGAGGATTGTGTCCGTCCCCATGGGTCTGGAGACCAGGGTGAGAGTGGCTCCTGTTCCTTGACTTTGCGGAAGACCAGGGGCTGTGGGTCGCTTGTTCCTGGTTCCAACACCCTGAATATTGGTGGCGTGGTGAAGGAAAGCCATCGCATTCTTGTAGGCAGGCTCCTGCAGAACTGCAGGGTCTACAGAAGTGCCCAGTTTGTGAATTCTGACCACAGACTTGTTGTTGCTACTCTGAAGATTCAGTTTAAATCCAGTAGGCTACCACCAACTAGGCTGGACATGGCCAGGCTGCAAGATCAAGCTGTTTCTGATGAGTTTGCACACAGTTTGTGTGAGGAACCTTGAGACTTAGGTGTGACTCCTGACTCCAATGTGATGTGGGAGGAACTGAGTAGGATGGCTGTGAGGGCTCTTAGGGCAGATAAGGAGGCCTTTGTTAGACGAATCTGTAGCAGGTGACACACCATAGGTGGTCTAGTGACACTGTCCTGTTTACAGAAGAATCAAATCATTATGCACATCTGGATCTGTTCCTTGGAGACCTGCGGTCAAGGCGGGTGAAAGAATGGTCCTTACAGATGACTACAGTTGTGACCTGCTGGGCCACGGTGATCTGTGGTATCCGGGATGAACTTGTGCAAACTAGTGGTAAGGCTGTCCTCCTGGAATTTCAGGCAATGTTTGCTTCCATTTGGGAGTCAGGCATCCCAAATGACTGGAAAACCAGACTTGTAGTCCCTATCTGGAAAGTTAAGGGTGATTGCCTGGATTGCAGCAACTACAGCGAGATAACACTGCTTTCAGAGCAGGGTAAGTTCCTTGCTACAATCCTCCTTAACAGGATCAGTGATAACTTGCTCGCCTATCACTGCCAGGTTTTATGCCTAAGAAGCCTACCATCGACCATATTCTGGGATTGAGGGTTCTCATTGAATGCAAGCACGAATATCGGCAGAGGTTCTTTGGAGCCTTTGTCGATTTTTATTTATCTCCATTGATCAAGTTTCCCTGTGGGATTTCCTGAGACTTCTCAGGATTTCCCTGAAGTTACTGGACCTCATGGGCCTACACACTGGTACTGTGGGTGCTGTGCAGAGTGGAGGGAGAACCTCTGCGTTCTTCCCAGTTGATTCTGGGGTTCACCAGAGGTGTGTACTTGCTCCTACTCTGTTCAGTGCTCGTATGGACTGCGTGTTGGGCAGGGTTGTGGGGTCCAGCAACTGTGGGGCGTCCGTTGGTGAAGAAAGATTTACTGATTTACTTTACCTTGTCGATAATGCAGAGTTGATGGAAGTGATTTTAAAATACATTAAAATTCTCTCTCTCTTTATTCTGATATTTAACAAATACAAAAAAATATGTCAATATTTACTGATCTAAAACAGAAAAAAATTACTCTTATTTAATGTTTGACAGTAAAGAAAAAAAAGTTTTTGTGTTTTTTTCTAAAGTGTATGCAAATATCTGGTTTCAACTGTATGTATGTGTGCATGTGTTTGCATGTTTTCTATTTTACCAAAGCCAAAACTGCTAAAATAAGCTGGAACACTTGTTACTTATACATCTGTGCATGGTGCCATTTTGTATTGGATGGCATGGAAATGTTATGGCTTCACAAGGGCCAGAGTGACACTGCTGGAGTGCTTCCAGAGGGAATTGGCTTGGCGGGATATCACACAGCCCCAAAATGCATACCATGGGGCATGAAAAGGTTGGATTATCTGTAAATGTGAATGTCCTCTTACTGTGCACAGGTGTTCCTTGTGGTAGCTGTGACTCACACACCGTAATCTCCACAGCTATGTTTTATTTATTACAAACTTGTTGCCACATAAATTACAGGGCCAGAAACCAAGAATTATCAGGATATATTGATGCGCTAGTTCGAAGAAGCTTGGATGTGCATTTAGGAATCTTTCCATCCCTTTTCTGCATATCCTGTTCAGGGTTGCAGGGGGCCCAGAGGCTATGGGCAAAAGACAGGGAACAACCCACCAACACACTGCAGGGCACACTCACATCTAGGGGCAATTTGTTAACTTCAATTAACCTCAGCATGTTTTTGGACTGTGGAGAAACCAGAGTACTCAGATGAAACTGCACAACGACACATGCAAACTCCACACACACAGAACAATGACAGAGGCTCAAACGCTGGTCCCAGAGCTGTGAGGCAACAGTGCTAACTACTGTGCCACTGTGCCACTCATGTTTAAGAATAAGAACCATAAAAATAATAGCATGGTTGCAAAAGACAGAATTTGAATTAATTACAACCTTTTTTGTCTCTCTGTTGTGTTACTTTTGAGCTGCAAAGGTGAAAGTATTCAGGTATCAGTGAAGCTATTATCTTTGGTACAAGAGGGATTTTTTTACACTGTTGTTTTAATATCCAAATAAGCCCTAAGCTAGTCTGTTTAAGGAGTTTAGCAACACATGGGATCTCAAAGACACTGAGCACACCTCTGTAACTTTCATCCCTTTAGAGGTTCTTTTAAATAGGGTTTCTTAGTAGTGGAGTGGAGCCATAGATCATGACATTAAATGAAAATTCATAATCATGCTTTTTTCTCCAGTAGGTTCAGAACATTACATAATCACTGTAATCTGCTGCCCCTACCATTTGCACCAGGTTCCTAGACAGGACCTTTGTCTTTATAAGCGTTAATATTAACGCTTGTTGTCTCAGTGGCAAGTATTTGGCACAGCAAATATATATACTGTATATTCCCTGTATAGTACATGCATGTAAGTTCCATGGATGGGGCCAACTGTCATCCTGCTAACATAACAATAGCAGCCTTATTTAGTATAATGTCCTCTCTAAACAAACTGTCATATTGTGACACAGATAGTGATCTTAACCCTTTGAGTCTTTCACAGTCGCCAAAACTAAAAATCTAAATTGGCAAAAACACACTGAGCACTCGAATCCAATAGCCTAATGCGCTTAATTACAGTGCATGCTAACGATGCAACGATCGATCGGCCAGCGATCGGAATGGGCCGATTTTCAGCCTGATTGGTGATCGGCCAATCAGTGTCACGTATCTCCGATTACGAATCTATCTTGCGCATGCGCAATAAATCATATGCGCAGTCGCGCACACTTTCAGACACGCGAAAATGTCTGTAATTTGGAAATCCTTCAACTTGAGCCTAGCGGACGCAAAATTTGCTATCTTCAGCAAGTGTAAGGACCCAGTACACTGCGGAGGAACCAATACAAAGACAATTAACACAACAAATTTTATTAGACATTTAAAGACACATCACCCCAGTGAACACGCTGTTTGAAGAAGCTAGCAAAGTGAAAGCTGTTAGCAAAGCATGTTGGAAGCCTGAATCTAGGAGCTAGCAGTCTGTTGTCTTTCGTTGGTATAAGCAGCTATCTGAGATGCCCAGCAGCAGAGGTGAAAATGCCTTGAACTCCTGGAATATCAGCACTTGCTTCACTTGTCCGAGCCTACCTCTCTGCCCCATGTACCAGTGTTGAGAGTGAGCGCTTGTTTAGCTCGGCTGGACATGTGATAGATGAGATGAAAAACAGAATTTCTGGTGACAAGGCAGAATGCTTCTGTTTATAAAGAGAAACCTGCCATTAATGCTTAAATAGTGCCATTTTGTTTTATAATATGTTGCCAAGACAAAAAAGGTGCCTTGTTCTTTTACTTTTACTTACTGCATCTATTATTATTTTAAAGAATATATTACTATTTAGTTGTATTTGGGGTGCTGATTATTTGTTTAGGTTCATTTATTTGAATTTGTAAAGTTTAGATGAAACAAGAAATAGAATTTAAAGTGAAAAGTCAAAAAAGGTGTCTTGTTACATATATTTCCTTTACTTGCGGCACCTATTATTATTTTAAAAAATATATTAATGTTTAGTTGTAGTTGGGGTTTTATTTATTTGTTTTAGTTTAACTTATTTGAATTTGTAAAGTTGAATAAGCGTTCGTAAAATAAAGTTTTGAGGTAAAGAATATGAAAGTGATTTTTGTATGTATTTGCTGTTCTCGGGGCAAAAATCGGTATAGGAAAAATCAATGTCGGCCGATCGCACATACCAAAAAATCGGTAATTGGATCTGGGACTAAGGCAGGCATGGTCTGTCACATGCACTGTTTGGCATGGCTAATCTCCTGTGAACTTGTACCTGCCAGGCAAACCACTTCTGTTGTGTCCTTCAGAGAGCTATTTAAGCTGAATTTCAACTGCAAATGTCCAGCTGTCTTCCAACTGCTAACTAAGTACAGGACCAGGCAGCAAAAATAAATTTGTATATAGTTAAAATTCCACAACATATATATATATATATATATATATATATATATATATATACGAAAAATAAAGTATTATTTAGATTGCATGAAATTCACAAGATGATTAATTTCAATCCTTATTTATGGGAAACTAATGATACACAGAATATGAAATTGTTCACAAAATGCCTTGTTACAGTGTTGCTTTCCTGACGATAACATATATATCCTTGAGAAATAAATATTTGGGGTATGGAATGGGGAGCTTACTTGACAAATTTAAGAGTCTGGAATGACAAAAAAAAACATAAAAGCTCGAGTAGTAAAACTAAGAGAGATGTCTGGGACCAAATGAAGTCTCTCTTATAAGCTTTCACCATGTCTTTCATGGCTCCACACTACCTTGAGAAAACTACTTTGTGCTGCTTGTTGTCATCAACTGAATGCAGATGAATAGAGGGGCTGTTCTCACTGGTTCCACTTTTCTAAAACATTCATGACTTCCCTCAAACACCATTTCCTGAACTTTGTTTTGATAAGTCAAAACAAATATGATCCATTTGATAAGCTTGTCGTGTTGATACAGATCTCCACAATTCTTGCAAAAACAATCGTATTTTACAAGCTCCACCAGTCATTACCTGGTCTGTTATAGTGTGCTATTAGAGGGACAGTATGGAGATGAACATTTCTTCCACTGCACAAGTTTCAGGTGGGAATGTGAACTCTGTGTGCACTTCGGAAGCAATTGCACCATCCCATAGTGGGCCAGCCCCCATACCCATCTACGGCAGCTCCTGGTGGGCTGTCAATGGAGACAGTCTGCTGGATGTCCTTAATCCTTTTCCCTACACAGAAGCACTATGTCTCTCTGGCCATGGTTTACTGCACTTAGGGAAGACCAGAGCACCAGTAGGACAACTGTCTAATTGTGTCTCACCTGTTCCTTTTGCCAATGAAGTGTTACAGGGTCTCCACATGACACCAGCAGCACAAATATACTAAAGTGTCTCTGTCCTTAAACATCCAGTGTTTCATTCATCTGGGAAAGTCTTTTTTGTGTAGCTACTTACTTATGTAGAAGTCTGCTAGGTTTTGCTTTAGTCACCTTATTAGCTTTAAATGAATTATAAATGCAAAAGAAATATGTTTTAATATTAAGATAAAACAGTCTTTGTTGCATTTTGGTTTTACTTGCTTTCTATTTGTCTAAGACCCTATTGCTGGCTATAACAGTGCTTCTTTATACTGTAACTGGCTGCAAAAATGGTTTCCTCTCTAAGGAAATGTATAGGTGTGGAACTATTTTGCACTGCACTGTACATTGCAGATTCTCTGTTTTCGACATATGGCATAAACTAAAGTGTAGGCTTTCTGTTTTTTGATGTGGTTCATGGGAAGCTCAGCAGTCTATCCTTATCTGTCTTTTGTTGTCTCTGTTTTGCTGGTCAGCATCTGCATGTAATAATTCACTGAGGCAAGAAAATTTGCACAAACAAGCAAAACTCCATGCAAATGATTTTCGTATTTTTGCCTTGGGGGGAAAAAAACGTAGCTTCTTTTGCGAGTCAAGAGACACAAAAAATAAACAGAAGAATCAGTGATCTGTGTGTTATTCAGTCTCTAGGTTGGGTTTGCTGGTGCTTGGCTGAAGGGTCACTTTCTGCTCCCCGGGCCACGATGGCTGCCTCTCCTATTTGTTTCTGTACATTTTGTCTGCACTCCTGATTTCACCCTGTTTGCTGAAAAAGGATGCAGTACCCTGATAAAGGGGCATTTACAGAAACGGCTATTAGTATAAGTATGTGTGGCACCAATTAAGTAACCTTCTCCGTTTTTGTGGAAAAACACAAACTTAAGAGAGAAGTAATTTGCAGCTGTCATCATTTCACCTTTACATGACTGTAGTTATCACTGTGTCCCCAGATGCCCAAGGGGATATCATCTAAATACCAGTCATGAACAAGACTGATTTTTCCAGTGTTAATTAGTAATTACTAATAAAGACATATTTAAAATGTGCACAATCACACACTTCTGTTACCAAGACAATGTTAATGATGAACATATGGTCATGTGTGATATTCACTGTTATTTTTAAAGGTCACCACTGTAGTACAATGGCAAGAAGAGAATAAACTAGCTAAATAGACTTGCAGTCCTTGGGCTGAGCTCACCTCCTCACACACACATCACAGTACTGACTGCGATTCTTTTTAAATCAAAAATCTTAACAAGGATTTAATGAGAACTCAGAATTGGTTTTTAATAGCATACATAGCATGACTAAGATCTTAAACTGTGGCTTTTTTAAAAAGGCAGCTCTCTGAACCAGTCTGTCTGTTCTAATTTATTAGGCAGCATGTCATCAGCAATATCACTTTGACTGACAGGCAACAATAATTGTGAATGTTAATAAATTTGCAGCATGCTAATTAGAATGACTTGCATTCCATTTCGTGGCTGACTCTAACTGTGTGCTCTCTCTGGGGCCTTCTTTTCTGTGTATGGCTACTGTTTTAGCAGCACATTATTTTGTAACCCTTATATCTGCTAAGACCTCAGATATGAGCATCTTGCCTGTTAGAAACAATAATTGAATTGGGAGTCATAAGACATATTGTTTGCTTTCAACGTTAATTATAAATCTTAATTAAGTTTTCTTCAACCAAGGACCGAATTTCCGCTCTAACAATATCTGTAATCCCATAAAAGTAATTCTTTGAAGAAAGAATTTTAAAAAGCTAAAAAAAAAACCACTTGGATGTGGTGTCTTTGGTATACAAGCCCATAATATCATATTTTGAGGTATTTGATGATTAAAAAATTAAAAACATACATCAAATTGTATGCGTACACTACCTTAAAATGGTAGAGCTAAAATGCATGCTTCTCTGCAACTGCGTGCAAGCAATAATATCTGACTCTATGTTTATGCTGTTGCCCCCATGCTAATTTACCAGCTTCACTGATAGAAACATATATGATACGTAGCAGGGGCAGACACTAGCTGAGCTCATGCCCATCACATGCAGAGCGTTTCATCAATAGAACTGGAGGCTGGTCTGCAAGATGCTGAAGAAAGAGGTGATGTGCAGACGGCATGGATAAAAAATTCAAACAACTAATTGTTGGCCAGCCAGTTGTGGTGTGTTATATTTAATACATTGAGGTAAACATGTTGGGAAAGGTGTTACATGAAAATTAACTGAACTGAAATTCAATAGATTGGAATGTGGGTCATGTGTGCCACATACAGATTGGCCTGTTCTGCTAGAGGCTATGGCTGTTTGGGGGGGGGGGGGTACTGGGGGGTGCTGCTTAAGGCCAGTGTCAGCATTGTACATTCAGTTCCTCACAGGGAGATCTGTAGCCCAAGCTCCCAATACGTGGATCAGCTTTTTTTATCCTGAGTGTGTATATTATTTTGACATCTTTACATGTATGGCAGAGAGACAAAGGTTATTTTATCATGAATATGATTAATTATGTGTTTGTAAGTGTATTTGAGGCCTTACTTCCTGAGGTCCATGATTATAATGTTAGCCTTTTGCTGCAGCATAGTATAGCAATCATGCATTGCTATACTTACCAAAATAGTGCTGCTCTGAAATATAGACAGTCTACTCAAAGTGCACAATATGCAGTTATTGCTACTCTTACAATTACAGTAATAGCAATACTCATAATACAGCTGCACTATTCATTCACCAAACGTTGTGGCCTCATTGTTCTGCTAAAATCCATATTGAGATTGTTATGAATAATGTGTCTTTCCATGATAACTGGATGAAAGCCAAACTACATTAGTCTAGAAATTCAAAAGAAATTATAATCAGTCCACTTAAGCCTTTAAAGATAAGCTCAAGCAGTAACAAATCTTTTTAATGGGCTGTTTATACTATACTCTCATAAACCCCAAACCTCATGTACACACAGACATATGTGTATGGCAGTTGTCCACTGTAGTTCTACATGCAGAACAGCACATTTATGATGGCAGTGGACACAGCAAAGCCAAAAATTCATGACATCCTCACTGTTATTGGTCTCATACATCCAGAGTCTTGGGTTCGAATCCTACCTTAATTTCTGTGGATGTAGCATGTGTCACAAGCGGTTCTGAGCACGCACAGAAAGCCATCCAACCACTGAGTTCAAGTCCCAGAAAACTTTCAGATAAAGTGTTGAAATGGTTTGAGCTTTTCCACAAAAGATGCTCAACCTGTGTAAGGAAAACTAGAGACAGTCCTGGAGGTGCAGTAAGTACACAGTTTATCAATATCTTCCGAAGTCTTCAAACCCAAAGGCAATGCCTGCTTGGGTACCCCAGAATCTAGGTGGCAGTAGGAAGTAGGAAAAAACTGTTAAAGCACTTAAAATCTAGGAGAACTCAATGAGATCCTAAGCACTCAGTAAGATCAAAGATACCAGCAAGATCTAATACCTGCTCAACAAATAGGTAATTGTTTACAGGTGTATTCATGGGGCAGAGTCTTGACATTGAAGTTTCGAAAACGCTTATGTGTCTCAGAGATTCCTCACGCCCTCTGGTGGGCTTGGCTGCTCTTTTCTGAGCATGTGACCATATGGATGTGAAGTATAGAAGGACCAGCATATTATCCAATGAGTCACTTGTTTCCTTGGAAAGGGTCAAGCTCACCACAATCATAGTCTATGTATAGCTATGGAAAATGGATGAATGGAAGATACCGGCTACATAAGGTTTGTAAATCAACTGGGTGAGTAAATATAAGTAGCTGGGTAGTAAATATATTACGATATGATAAAAGGGTTTGCAAGGTTCTTTCATCGTGAGGAGCCAGAACATGACATGAATTTTAGTAACGAATAGCTAGGAGACATCCAGGGAGAGTACGATTAGGGGAATCAGCACGATAGCGCTGGTCAGACTGAAGCTGCTCTAATACTTATGATTCTGAAAGATGCTGTTTCCTGCATGTGGGAGGACTGAGTGGGAGCATAACCCAGACAGGCGTGCGGAGACATGTACAGCCGTGATGGCAGTGGACCCTAGTGACAATGGGGGGCGGGGCAAGACGAGAATAGGAAGTTCAGGCAGGGGCAGTGGCAGGGCCTGAAATGGGGGGGGGGGGGGAATGCAAGGCAGAAGAGTGAAATGACAGACAGACAGGCAGAGGAGAGCAGTGCTATTGCAAAGGAGGGAGGCTGGAGTGCTAGGAACACAATCACTGTAGCCTCTTCTTATTTTTTTTCACTTCATTGTTTAGATACTTGTGCGTGGGTTTTTTTTTCTTTATTGTTTTTTTCAAAATAGCTGCACACTAATGCTTTCCTTGTTGGTTTTTCTAATAACTCGTCTTTTTAAGGCCCAACACCTAAATCTGATCCCAAGTTCCATTTTGTATTCATCCTTCATGAGTGTTTCGTAACTCTTTGCTCCATGTCCTGCTGGTCCTTGATATCGCATGAACACAGCACTGATAAACAAAACCAAAATGTATTCTTCAGGATTGAAGCATTAATCCCTGTTTCAGTCAGGTCTCACATTCAAGGGTGTTAATGAGGTGTAAAACCCTTTGATGAAACTAAATCACACTGCATCAAATATCCAGAAGGTAAGAATGAGATAAGCAAGTAATAAGTCATATACATTGCCCATCTGTCACAGTGCCTGGAAGGCATAAAAAGGACTATTTAATGGGTTTTATTAAGTGACTTTTTTATAGACAGAAAGGATTGTGCCACTTGAAATCCAAAGTTTGCATTAAATGTTAATTAATCAAAAATGTTATCTTTACTTTATAGCAACCCATATTTAATAATAATTTTAATAGTAATATAACTGTAAAAATTATTTTTAAGACTAACAACACAGTACTAACTGTCGCTATTTAGATCAGCCATTGCCGCTTTGTACCAAAATAGTGGATACTGTGGGGTTTACTCTAAATAATGCAATTTTTAGAATAGGGACCGAGGGGTTTATTCTACAATAATGCAGTTTTAAAGTAGGCTCTGACCAGCGTGCCGGCGGGGCCAAGTGACCTCGCCACAGGGCCGTGGTTAGTTGGAGACAAGGGGGCAGTGATAAGTAAGACGCCGTTTTGCTT
>JAODUD010000036.1:16980561-17002640 GCA_026784285.1 Stomatorhinus walkeri
CCAAATAGGTTATAAGAGAGCAGAGCACATAGGTACCCTAGAGCCACTTGATGCACATGCTGGATGTATGTCAGATACTCACTCCCTGATTATAATCAGATTGCTAAATAAACTTATGGCACTTGCAAACTCCTCCGACGTCTCCCGTGTGGATATCTACTCATCAACGGACCCGGCCGAGTTTGAACCACAACAAATCTTGCAGTGCCAACCCCCCGGTATCAGATCATCGGCATTATTATAAACAGCTCCGTTTCGGATATCACATGGTCAAGTGTCCGAGAAAGCAGAACAAAGATTACGAGTGTGCTAGTCTCAGCCTCAGGAAGGTATCTGGTGCTTCACTGTGGGGTATGACGCTTTACCTTATCAAAAGATTGCCCAAATACGTTCGGCTGAAAACTTAGAAAAGTAAGTTGCTAATATATTTCGAGCAAAAAGCTTTTACCGTCATCATTAACACCGCAATAAATACATATATAAAAGTAGCCTATTGTGCAAAATACAAACTAAGACGCATACGTATTTTTGTCTTGGGGGAAAAAGGCGCACATCATTGCTTTAAATTGATATTAATGTAATATGGATAAATCATAAATCATTAATGGGTACACAAAATTGGATCTTTATTGTTAATGTCGGACAATCTTATATTTCGTCATAAACCGCTTGTGCTAATGATCTAGAAACCCAAATTTCTGAGACAAGGAGCGCTTGCATGAATGCTGTGGCTCCTGAATCAGGGATGTGCTTCAGGGCAGAAGCGTGTCTCCTGAACCCGTGTGACTACAGCCTTCATCGCCGTCATCGACGGGAATATTACTACCTTATTTCTGGTTCTGGTTTCTGAAGGGATGGCTGGGGCTAAGTACCTTCTCAAAACGCCGAGGTACGTGAGAACATTTCTATTTACTATAAATATCTGGTACGTGCCGAATATAATTTAATACCATTTTATTTGTTAGAGTTAGATAACATGGACCTGCTTGCTACCGGCATTGGCTCGCGTTATTATTCCCCGAAGTATAAGATATTGATGATATTAGAAAACTAATACCCGCGTGGTATTCTAAATGTAGGTGTTTCTGTAGATTTATGATTGCATATGAAGTGCCAAACACTATGACACGCTTTGCTAATTCACCTTGAAAACTAATTTATCCTAGAAGGTCGAAGAGGCGAAAAACATTACTTCAGGTTCCTGTATCGAAACGACAGGACATAGCAATTTACACAACATAAAAGACGCCTTTTATGCTTTACTAACCAGATTTCATGGTGAATGAAAAGTTCGAAGTAATATCCATCAAAACATGTTACTGTGGTTTGATATGTGCCATTGTTAACTGTAGATGGCAATATATACGATGTTCGTGCAGTATTTCGTATTTCGATTGTCATCGACTTAGATAACATTAAGGTTCTGTAATTACAGAACATCATATAAAAATGTAATCTAATGTTGTCCGATTGGTATCCGATTAACTATATTATTAAGTACGTTTTCAGATATCTTAGTACTTATATGATTGTTCAACTGATTCTCAAAATTACATGTCGTTTCTGAAGATATCAGATACCACATTTTTAGAAATGCTGTGCAGTTATTGCTGCATAAAGTTTGTGCTGTAAGTACATGCACGTGTTTACTGCAATGCATTCGTAATCGAATCTACAAATCTATATTTAAGTCTGTGTTGTTTACGAATACACACACACACGCATGGTCAATAATATAATAATAATTAATAATAATAACACTATTATTCTTATTTTATTTGAACACAATTTGCCAAATACAAAATGCATAACCTTGGTCCTTGTACACTTATAATATTTGTCATTATAGTTTGTCTGTGATGTTTACCTACCCTGCTCACTACTGAGGGGGCACATCAAATGACCAAATATGGTTTAACATACCTAACTTTACTTATTTAACTGAACATACCATGCAAAGTACAATGTACTGTTGCTGATTAGGGGGTTGTTTTTTAAATCTGAGGAATAATTAGACCTGTGAAATCTGGCTTCTAGATCATCCAAACCATCCTTTGACTTACCCTGGATGCTATAGCCCCGGTGGGGCGCAACCTATCCCAGTCAGCATAGGGCTTAAGACACACATTATAGACAATTCAGAGACACCAGATTGCCTAACCGCAAGTCTCTGGGTGTGCTATTTGGAAAAGATGGAAACTCCACAGAGCAGAAGCAGGATTCAGTCCCCCCCCACAGGTATGAAGCTACACAATGAGCCACAGTGCCACCCCCATCAATGCAGTTATGTACGAATATATCACAGATATACCAAAATGAACAGAAAAAAATGTCAGCTATTACGTGTGGTCCATTTTGCTTTATAAAGTCCCCTGTACATGCCAGAGAATAAATAAAAGGATGCAGCCAAAAAACAGCACGGATAGCATATGATTAGCCATTTAAGATGTAGTTGTGTCTGGAATGCTACATTTTCATTGATTCCTCAGGTGCATGCAAGTGACAGTTAACTTGTGTTTTTCTGGACTCAGACCTGCCCCTCTTTGGACTTGGTTTTGGTCTTGACTTGGACTCAATTTGTTAAAGATAATGGCTTGACTTGGATTTCAATTTCAGTTCAATAATTTTTTTTATGTAGTGCCTTTCGCAGCAGAGTCACCCTATGGGTATGTAGTGATACATTACGATATAGTTAAGAGAGAATAATACAAAAACAGGGAAAAGAGAAGACAAAGAAATGAAAGAAAAAAAGCCAGATGACAATGGACAACAGGAACCAAAAACTCCCAAGTAGGGACAAATAAACCTCTGGGGGTCCAAGGTCGACTGGGTGCCCAACCCCCCCGAGTATGCTAACGTTTTTGAAAAAGATAGCGTGGCCTTGCTTACTTATTAAGGTGTGAACTGTGATCATCTTCTAGCCAAAGTCCATCAAAGAGTCAGTTCTCCACACTGGCCTGTGTAGGGTGGCAGATTGAAGTTTGCACCCATGATGTTAAGTTCATAAGTCACATTCACAATGTCACACTTTCATGGGACAAAACCAGGACTCCAGCTCAGATGGTGTCCACATGTTGGAAGGAAGGCAGAGAGCATGGATGGTTAGAATATGCATAGACACATCGATGCACAAGCATAGTAGATCAAAATGGCATATACATTTGACAGAGGTAGACTTGTATACAACACTGGTGTGTTTTTGGTGCCATAAGTGGAGGTTCTACTGTCTTGGGGCTTTCCCACAATGCAGTGAAGAGGTCAGAGCAAAATGTTCAGACTCCTCCAAGCTAACAGGGCAGACACACATGCAAAAATAAGAGCTCAGTACAATGGTGGTGTGCAGAAAAAACTTTTCTAAATGTCTAGCTTGTCTACCTCAAAGTGGTTCTGAAGTGTCATCATTAGTATTACAGTACAAGGTGTACCTAATGACTCTACGTTAGGGTTGATTGAGCAAGCATTGTCGAAAAGTGTATAAAATCAAATAATAATAATAATAAAATTGATAAATAAGCTATTTTAAAGACAGTGGAACCCACTTAAAGTGATATTGGTTATATAGTTACCAACCGCTTTTATTTATCAGTAAGCTTGGGATCATACTTATACAAATTCTGTTTAAATATTTGCTTATAGTAATCAAGTAGTCCACAGAAAGTCTTCATTTTGGGTCTTTTTATACATTGCAACATACGGAAAAAATTTAAAACTACAATAATAATTTTTAATTTTATTATTTTACTTTATTTTGAGAAGCCTTCTTTGTCATACGGTAACCTATTTACTTCTGGCTAGCTACCTCAGGCTAATGCTGCATACACAAAAATCATGATGGAGAAAAAAAAGTAATTTACTCTCAACGACAAATATGAACTCATCGAAGCTTATGATAAACCTCGAAAACTAACCACCTAGATGCAAACTATAATAAGCTTCATTTGATTTACAATATTTTACTATATTGAAGCGCCAAGCAGACTAAGGAAAAGCTGTGGTGGCGAATTAAAATGTAGTTCTTTATGTTACTCTTTAAAGTAACCCCACAACAAGCAACAATAACATGAAAACCATCAATAACAGGGAAACATGGAGAAGTCACACTAGGTACGGTAAGGCACACACAGCGGGTAATTACATAATGGCTAAGACACATCAGGATCAGTCAAGAACCGAGTACAACGGCAGTTAAAGGCATACATGACAACCAGATACACGTACTGCACCAGACGTACCTACACTAAAAAATACAAACATGGGCTACAAACAAGACATATTGTGGGCTATATACACATGCTCGTGTGGCATGCCGGGACATGTAGACAGTATTATAGCGTATTTCAATTGTACATAGTTTAATAATTTAATTTGTGCAATACTGCTACTTTAGAAAACGTTTGAAACAGCTGTAGTGTATTTTGAAAGAGTCATTAAAATTCTGTAAATAGCGATGCTGTCCGTTTTATTACCTCATATTCATTTGCTAAATATTTAAATGTCAAGTAGATGGTAATCTGCCTGAGACATAAAGAAAAAGGAAAAAAACTGGTTATAATGATCATATAGTGATCAATTTCAAACTGACAAACGTGATCACTATAAGCAGATTCCCCTGTATTATTTAGCAACAATATGTGCTATGGGCTGTGATTTGTCGATTCTGCAATATTTAATTCATTTTCTGCATGAGCTCTGCATGCACTATCCATGCCAATCATAGTCATTTTTGTCATTGCTCACTCATAATGTGATGCTTCTGTGAGAAATTTAACAAAAATGAGGTGAACAGACTAACAAGAACTGATTACCAGAAGACTTTTGTCTTTTTCTGTATGGAAATATTGTGGTTGAATACAAACAATCGATTTGTCGGAATTGCTTTTTTATGTTCTTGGCCTACTGCTGATTTGCATTTCATAGGGAAGATAGACTATTGTAGGTTATAAGTTCTATTTGGCCGTAGTTTATTTTGGGTAAATTTTCCCAAAATGTTGTTGTGTAAATATCATAATATTTATCGCAAACATTTCATACATTGCAATATGAATGTTTCCAGTACTGTTCAGCCCTGCTGACTACTGCTAATGTTTTAAGTTATCTTTCTGCAGCAACAGGTATATGTCTCATTTCGTATGAAAATAAATTAATGGATTTGGCTGAGCCAGAGAAGCTTACTGTAGTTAGGATTTTTAAAAATAAAGAAATCCCTATTTTCCACCATTTTCCCAAGGCACAGGCTAGCTAATGTTATTGCATGCTACTGTATTCCAGTTGAATCTCTAAAGTTTAAGTTTCAATTTAATTTATTCAAGCTACTTTTTAATGTTTTATGCTATCCTTTGCAGAAACAAGTAATAACTCATGTTGTATGGAAATAATTTTTTTAATCCAATCACATTTCTCTGTGTGTGGGTGTGTGTGTGTGTATGTGTGTGTGTGGGGAGTAATGACTGGAAAAGTTCAACTAGTAATTGTGCCTGAAATGCCCATCCTTAATATACTTAAGTACATTTTAATGGATCATTAAATTTGTTAGTAGATGAATTATGCAACGAAACAAGGAAATCCATCCATATCCCAACTGTTTATTCAGTGCTTGTTTCCATTTACAAATAAAAAATATAAACAGAAAATGTTTGGCATGTTGTATACAGAAATTTGTATACATTTCTTCTTCTTTTCAATATATGCATGTGGTGTGTCCGTATTTTGGTTGAACAAAACATGAGTAGTAATGTGCTTATACATTATAACTGTTTAACAGTCATCTTGCACTGGAGTATATTAATATGAGAATGTGAATGGGGGTATATTGCAGGCCATCTAGGACAATGTGATTGATTCCGCAAACTCTTTCACAGGGGGACAGTTAATGAAAAGCAGAACGATGGAAATTTGAATGAAAACTTGGGTCAAAGTGGGCTAATGGATTTCCTTTGTCAAAAACTTGATCATTCATTCATGTTAACCTTTAATTAAAGCCATTATTGGTTGCCTACCTTGATCAATATTTTTAAAACAAATTGGAAGAAAAGTTTAAGTTGTTTTTTATGTACTGTAAATGAAAAGGAGAATTCAGTTTATTCTGACAAGGAGTCAGTCATTTGCTTTGAAAGAATGCTGACACAGTTCATATTTGCTTAGGTACAGTATGTGTTGTGAACGTCCTGCAAACCTTGAAGTGTAACAGTCCTTTATGTCCATCTTCAGTAAGTTGCAGTCATCAGGAATGTCTGAGATCTCCGAATCCACAGATACAGAAGGACTGAGTACTGACAGCACCCTGGGGACCACTGTCACCACACGTAAAAAGGTAACTATTTGTTTGAAATAAAATATAAGCATGTAAATACACAGCAACTTCCATAATTGTATGTATGCTGTGTGCTGTTTTTCATTACCATATTGACCAGAATATAAGGCAACCCAAACTATAAGACGGCCCCCCACTTTTGGCTACTGTTTTTAGAAAAAAATTTTTTTTTTGAATACCAAATCTCACCTTTATAAAAAAATTTATTTTATTTGACAATCACATTACAATAAGTGTATTAAACTGCAAACATCCCAAAAAAAACAATGTTTCCCATGCAGGAGAAGATGGTAAAAAAATATATTGAGGAGAAAGGTTGAACCATAATAATGAATGATTTGACAGCTCCTTTAAAATGGATGTTGCTGTCTTTATTAACAGCCACCATTGGTTAAATTCTACATGGAGTGACAAGAGTGCTATAAAAGAAAAGAAAAAAAATGTAAAAGAATAAAGAAATAAATGTTCAATACGAAAGTGAAATAAATAGAAATAAAAATTAAAAAATTATAAAAAAAAGAAATTAGAAGCAAAGAAATAAGAAAATTAATGCTTTTAATTTTGCCATATTGATTTTGCTTTTCCTCAAAGGGACAAGCCGTGAATCAACTGACTTTGGGCATGACTTGGTGCCCAAACTGAGTAGTCAATTCCAGCACACATAAATCCTGCTGTGGCAGAAACCATGTATCATTCATTCATTTGTTTTGTATGGAGCCTCAGAACGGACATGGAGGGGTGGAAAAATTGGTGATTGAAATAAAAAACCATGCCCTTTTATGAAATATTGCAAAAGGTGAGATGGATTTTTGCGAGATCTTGCAAAACTTTTTCATTACCATTAATAACTGCGCTGTGTCCGTTTAAATTACAAACGATACAATTTGTTTATGGACTAATAAGTATTAACCAAAGCAACACAGACCAGTACATGTCCAGTAAAGTGTTCTGTAAGCATTAAACTTTGGGGGACCGTGTACCTATGTGTTTTATTTGCATAAGCCTGCTGTACCTTGCGGTAGCCCCTCTGCTTCTAGCTAGCTACCTGAGGCTAATGCTGCATGCACATAAAACATGGCAGGAAAAAGAAAGTCATTTTCTCCGTGACAAATATAGACTCATCAAAGCATATGACAAACTAACAAAAACAAGCAAAATTACAATAAGCTATATTATATGTATGGTAGTGTATTTGAATTATAACCAGTTCAGTAGTTTTCTTTGTACAATACTGTAATTTGAAAAAAGTATTTGAAATACTGTATTCTGAAAGAGTACAAAATTCAGTAAATAACGACACCGTCCGTTTTATTACCTTATATTCATGTAATAAATATGCAAATGTTAATTAGATGGTAATCTGTGTGAGAAATAAAGAAAAATATCTGTTATAATGATATAATGACGCATATAGTGATCGTTTTCACCCAGACAGACAAGATCACTATAAGCAGTTTCCACTGTAAGTTATTTTGTTAGGTAGTTATTTTTTAGTTTTTGGGGGATTGATAGCGATCAATGGGACACAGGCTTTCATTTATGCTTTACTTTTGCAGCTGTTGACAAATTTGTTGGTACCCTTACAGCTCATTGAAACAATTCTTTATTTCTCCTAAAAAAGTGATTCAGTTGAAAGCAACTGTCTAATGTAATGTCAAGCTTTTCATCAGCCTATTTAAAGGGAATCGTTGTTTCCCCCACACTGAACATGGACCCGAGAAAGCAAAAAAGGGAGCTGTCTGAGGAGCTCAGAAAGAAGATTATAGAAACCATGTTAAAGGTAAAGGTTATATGACCATATCCAAGCAGCTTAATGTTCCTGTGACCACAGTTACCAATATTATTAAAAAGTATAGGGTTCATGGGACTGTAGCCAACCTCTCAGGATGTGGATACAAGAGTAAATGCAATCCCAGGTTGATCAGAAGGGTGGAGCGGATGGTAGAAAAAGAGCCAAGGAAAGCATTCAAAACCATTCAAGCTGATCTCCAAACATCCTTTGCATTTTGAACAATAATGGGCTCCATGGAAGAAGACTCTGGAGGGTTCCACTACCGACAGAAAAACATAAAAAAGGCAGAGTGGAATTAGTCAAAATGCAAACTGACAAGACCCAAAGTTTGGGAGAATGTCCTTTGGAATGATAAGACAAAACTGGAGCTTTTGGCCAGTCACATCAACTCGAAGTTCAAAGAAGGAAAAATGAAGCTTTAAAAGAAAAGAACACCATACATACTGTGAGACATGGAGGGGCTTGTTTTGTTTTGGGGCAGCTTTTCTGCATTTGGCACCGGAATCATTGAATATGTGCCAGGCACACAAAGTCTCAAGACTACCAAGGCATCCTGGAGAGAAACATACTGCCCAGTGTCAGGAAGCTCAACCTCAGTCGCAGGTCGTGGGTCCTCCAACAAGAAAATGACAGAAAACATACAGCTAAAAGCGTATTCTTAAATGGCCCTCCATGAGCCCAGATCTTAATCCTATTCAAGAGTTGAAAATTGTAATGTGAAGACATCACCCTTCAAACCTGAGACCGCTTGAGCAGTTTGCTCAGGAAGAGTGGGCCAAAGTACTTGTTTGCAAATGCAGACGTCTCATTGTGAAGTACAGAGATCGCTTGTTGACAGTGATTGCTGCAAACGGTGGTGTCACAACATATTAAATTAAGGGTACCATCTTTTTTGTGCATGCCATTTTCATTTGTTTAATTATATAAAATATTCAACTGAATCAATAATCAAAAGCAAAGTCTGATTTACTGTTAAACAATAAGGGAAGCCATTAAAGTTTAGTCAGTTTCAAGTTACTGTTGTTTTTTTGTTTGTTTGTTTGTATGCTTGCTTTTTTGTGGAAGGGTACCAAGAAATTTGTCTATGTCTGTAGGACCGATCACATTATTGTCTTATTAGATCTGGCCAGCAAATGGATCTTTTCCACAGAATAAAAATCAATGTAACGGGATTCCACTAATAAGTACTGGCAGGTTTCATATTAGACTAAAGTATATTGGTCATATATGTAATTTTTCAGAAATATGGAGACGTGACCCAAAAAAATTGTTAACTGGTGCATTAAAAATGTAATTGAGGTAAAAAAAAATCCATCTGCTCAGTTTTTGCCCTGTTACTTCTTTTTCTTTCCGTCCGAAACTGGCTCCAAGGAAATACAATCGAGCTGAGTTCCAGCGGTGAGACCATGATAAAATCCCCTGGTTCTAGAAAAAATTTCTGCAGTGTTAAAGTTCCCACATTTCAAAATGCAGCAGGTTGGAATAAAATAAATAGAGTGTGAACGCTTTTGTTATCGATTTTTTCCATTTTCGATTTGAGCGCAGAATTGTAAATCAGAGAACAAGTCGAAAGCAGGATTCATGTGTGCTGGAATTAAATACCCAGCCAGGGCAGGAAGGCACGCCTAAAGCCAGCTGTTTTGGCAGGTTGTCCCTTTATTAAAAGCAATACCGCAAATTTAAAAGTGAAAGCAATATGACAAATACAAAAGCAACACGGTAAAATTAAAAACAGTAAAGAAAATCATTAATTTCTGTATTCTTTTATTTTTAATTTCTTTTCATTGTTCCTTTATTTGAATTTGTATTTATTTCACTTTCTTATTCAACATTTATTTTCTTAAACATTTACAGCATAAAAATACAGCATATTTTTCTCAAAAGGTCAACATATCTCATTTTAGAACAGTTTCTATGGGGACATTTGGACATTACCTCATATGTTTAAATAAGAATATGAAAATTGATCGTTTCGGTACTCATATTTAGGAAACAGATTTCTTTATCCCTACTTATCAATATTGCATGTACCATCACATTTTTTGCCTACAAGATCTCTTTGCAGAATCATTTAAGTAAGGTGTGGATGTAAGTACAGTGTATCTGTCTTTACATACTCATGTAATCAGGAGTTTGAGTTTAGGCAACATAACCCAAAGAATTGCTTAAATGCTTTGCTCGGCATGTTTATTAGCAGATTTATCAGTTTGATGCTGTAAAATTGAGTCGGTGTGTTAGTCATTGCAAAAGACAAGATTATAATATAAACATATTATTGTATTGCTTTTTATTATAATATATACATAATATTTTGATTGCATCATAATTACAATAACAACCCTTCATTAATCCATGTGGGGAAATTCTTCCAACAATCTTTCCTACCCCATCTTACTCTCCATAACATACAAACATATATGTAGGGGAGCAAGCTTAGCAGTTAAGGACAGAGACACCTAAGGAGCTAAGGGTTATTAAGGGTCTTGCTCAGGGGCTCATGGACACATGACTGGAGGGACCAATCAGATTAGAGTGGGTAGGCAGAGCCACTCCAGCCCCTCATTACCTCTGTCCTCTGCCTTTGCATTTCTAAATGGGTTCATCAGGATTTGTTAAAATTCAATGTTTAATTGAAGGTACTTGGATATGCAATCTTATGATGAGTGAAACCACAGTTAGGACAGAGCCCTATTTCCATTAATTTCCTCAGATATGCAATCTTGTGATGAGTGAAACCACAGTCGGGACAGAGCCCTACTTCCATTCATTTCTCATATATGCAATCTTGTGATGAGTGAAACCACAGTTAGGACAGAGCCCTACTTCCATTCATTTCTCAGATATGCAATCTTGTGATGAGTGAAACCTCAGTTAGGACAGAGCTAAAGTGTATACTGAAAAATTAATTCAGGTTTGCTAGCTCTCAGGCGGATGTAAGATGGGCTGTAAATCCTAGCCCTGCCGCTGACTGATGACCCATTGGTGGGGAGAAGAGTGGGCTAGCCTTACATGAATTATCACTGTGCAGTAAGAGCCCACACTGCGTGAGCACTCCCATTATCAGACTGAACACAAACATTCTTAATGCATGACAAAGTCAGGCAGTGAAACAACAAAATTTGATAATATTCCAGCTCAGTGGATAAAACTAAAAAGATTTTTCTGGATATGCTATACAAATCCAGGGTTAATCATTTTAAATAATAAAACTCCAAACACCACCTTCATTTGTACCTTTCCAGAAGTTCTATTTGAATTTATTAAATTAGCCATGAAACATGTGGCACTTTTTTTTACCTCTGGAGATTACAGCTCAAATATATCACGATACACACAATATGCCCATGAGAATTACACCGAATGTAATTTAAAAATTATTTTAATTTGTTTCCTGGCATATTAACCATTTAAGTCCAAGTTAACATACTTTAGTAATCCAGGTGACATTAAGCTGTATTGCTAAAATCAGCAGAGCAGGCCTCTGCCACAGGCTTACGCAGCGGTCACCCTCTGCGGTCACCCTCTGCGGTCACCCTCTGCGGTCACCCTCTGCCGTCACCCTCTGCCGTCACCCTCTGCAGTCACCATAGGTTGGTTGTTACTTATTTTGGTAGATGGTAATTGCATTTTATTTTCTTTTTCTACAGGTTTAAATTCAGGCACACAGGATTTCTTTAATTTTCACATTTTCCATTTTGGCTCATTCTTCTTATGCAAACATAAGAATATAAGAAACTTACAAATGAGAGGAAGTCATTCAGCCCATCAGGCTTGTTTGGGGAGAACTTAACTAATAGCTCAGAGTTATTAAAATCTTATCGTGTTCTTATTTAAAGGAACCCAGGGTTTTAGCTTCCGCTACACTAGCAGGAAGACTATTCAATACTCTAAATATACGCTGTTTAAAGAAGTGCTTCTTCAAATTCATTTTAAAATGTTCTCCTGCTAATTTCCTCTTATGGCCACGAGATCTAGTATTTAAACTAATATTGAAATAACCATTTGGATGTCCAGCATCGAGACCTGTTAGAATCTTATAGACCTGGATTATGCCCCCCCCCCCTTAGTCTCCTTTGCTCTAGGCTAGACAGATTCAGCTCAGCTAACATTTAAGGCCAGGAATCATTCTTGTAGCCCTCCTTCTTGCCTATCTAGTGCTTATACTGGCTTCTCTCAGCTGCTCCTATTTTGGGCTCCTTTTTGTAAACTGTTGAGCTTTCAATGGGATTTAGAACTGGTCTCATTGGTAGCCACTTATTGTCATGCTAAAACAGCCATGACCTTCATTAGAGACCCAGATCTCACACACAAGGCTTGCTTGTTGTGTTCCTGATGAAAACTTGGCCAAGTTTAAACCCCTGGAGTCTGAGGCCTCTCAGCCCCTTTTGAAGTGCTGTAACATGCCTTGACATGTTTTAAATATTTCACCTATCTGGAAAACATTTACCCCAAAGTGTTATACTTGCTTTTATTCAGCACAAATAATCTGAGACCATTTAGAATGTCATTCTTCTATTTTTTGGTTAAATCAACTCTAAAAATACATGTTTTACAAACCTATTTTCAGAGGTGCTGAAAAAAACACATCATTAACATTTTAGCACCTAGTGACAAAAGCAGCAAAGCAACCCCAAGGCATTACTGAACCTCCTGTTTTACTGTACGGAAGGTGTCCTTCTCTTTGAAAGCTTCATTTTGTTTTCTGCAGTCTTAGGGATGGATAAAAAGTTGTAATTTAGCTTTATTAGCCCAAAGGACGTCCTTCCAGAAGGCTTTTGGCAGTTTCTGGTGTATTTTGGCTGATTTCTTTCTAAGGCCTATGTCACGTCAGGGGGTCCCCCGGGGTATCTGACCACATAAGTCTGTATCAAAGAGTCTGCAATAGATGATGATCGATATGCTCTCTCCACCATTCAAACAGTCCCTGGCTGCATTTGATGCAGTTTTTTGTTGTGTGCAAATCCAAAGATGTACCATGGAACTTCCAGATAACAGATAACATTATGTCTGGTGGAAACCGGAACACCAAAGATTGTCCATGCATGGCTACAGTCTTGTGTCTGACCTCATTTAGATAATTATGTTTTTTTTCTTATTCTTTTTTATGCTCAATATAATACACACAATTGCACAAAACAGAAGAGTAAGTGTTTCTCTCTATTCACGCTGGTTGAATGAATATATACTGTAGGCACCTCCAGGTCACCGACGGTGAGTTCTGTCCTCACATAAAGTAGAACCACCAGCTGAAACATGAGTGCTTCTAGAACAGTGCTTCTATTCAAATCATGGTCTTTAAGGTCAAAGCACTGCTGATTATCCAGCCTTCTGTGAGCCGGCTGTAAAGGCTCAGTGGCCAATCAGAATCATTAATTATTAAACCAGTTACCTGGGAGGATTGAAAACAAGGCCTGGATTTTGGAATCACGATTCTGTTCTACAAGGTGCCAATAATACTCTCAGGCCATATTTGTATTTCTTATACATTGAGTGAAGCATTTGTAAGCATTTATTCCACTTTACTTTTTCTTCTGCATGGTTTGTCTATTGCAAATCCAATTAAAAATATGCGTGAATACTAAAATAATTTTGTATTTCTGCATTTTCTAGAAGAAATTATATGGGTGCCAGTATTTATAATTAGAGTCAGGGAAATTACTTGTACTTCACAAGTATGACAGTGTTATTATATCTGGTATTAAAGTAGTTGCAAACATAGTCTGTGTAATACAGCACCTACAATTGCAAGTGGTTACATCTATGAAGTTCAGGTAAGACATCATTTTTCTCATTACTACCTTGGTCTTGCAGCTGTTCTGGGTTTGACAGTATTATTATCTTTTTCACAGGTGCTGTGCAACAATAATTTGCTGGAATCCACGGAGTACTGGCTACATAATGAGAAGGTCCTTAGCAGAATATGTTTTATGGAAGACAACACCAACAATGGCTGCACCACAGTGAGTTCAGAGGCACATACATGCTTGCATAAAATTGTTTACTTGGCAGATCCATTTTCTAACATAGAATCCTTCTATAAAATAAGTGCCGTGAATTAAAATGAACATAAACACAAACTTTCTGTCAAACCATTTCCCAGGGGCACTTATACCTTTTGCCAGTGGAATAAATTGCAATTTGTTATGGCCTGACGCAGAGTACTGATAAGAAATTCGGCAATTAAAGGAAATAATTATTTAAATACTGGGGAAAAACTAAAACTGTATTTTGCATTCTTCAGAAATTACATGCAGCAATTCAGTCCTGCTACAAAGCGACCAATGTGTTCCTGAAAACCCTTGCATTAATTAAAATCATGTACTAAAACACACAATGCAACTCAAAACCTGATAACTTACACCAAACGAAATTAATTAGACAAAAACAGTGATTCCAGTGGCGATAATGTAATTATATGCATTTTAAATAAGAAATGAGATAAGAAATAAGATCAGAGATAATAAATAAATAATATTGTAGCGCCGGGCAGACCAAGGCATCGCAGCAGCAGTGAATGAAGACGAGAAGAGGCAGATTGATAGGAAGTTGCTCTTTATGTTAGTCCTTTGAAGGACCACACAACAAACAACAGTAACACAGAGGCCAAGGTAGGTAAACGTGGGGAGGTTAGACACTAGACAGGAAGGCTTACATGGTAGGTCCTTACTAGAGCACATCAGGATTACACATTCAACACAGGTAAGGGTACATGCAGTACTTTTAAGTAAATGCAGGGATTACAGTTTGTACCCGTCCAACATATCCAATCACTCCATATTGAAAATTAAAATGCTATGTATGGTTTTCAACCAATATGGGACACAATTTTCTCATGGTTTCAGGCTACAAGATGAACTCCCCTACACCCAGCAAATTCATGGACCCAGAGAGATGAGTGTAGCCTCTCATACTTCTTAAAATTGAAAGAGGCGACCTTAGTGGGAATTAATAGTTTGATCACCGAAGGCGTGTATCTCTTGTTAACCAGACACAAACACAATGGCATGGTGAGAAAAAGCCATGAGATTATGAAAAGGCTGATTAATGTGATGTAATTCTTGCATGATGAGTGTGAAAAGATGTTTGCCCTTCTGGATGCTTGCAAGGGCCTTCATCTGAAATCTGTCAGTCGGTGGTTATGGTCAAGGTTTGTGACCTTGAGGAGCAACTGGTGCACATCTGACAGAACACAGAGTTAGAAAAGTTAATATGCCTTTTGGGGAGATTACACTACAAACAGGGAGGGGGAGAATGAAGAACAGAGTGGTCAAGAGAGCTGGATGACTGTAGGTGACAGATGGAAGAAGGAGTATGCACTTCACAGAGACAGCATCACCTAAAATGACTGTGTCAAACCACTTTCAGGTGCTTTTAACTTTAGAGCCGGAAAAGACTGGGGAGGCAGGTAGGCCCTTGGGCACCGAGGAGCCCCCTCCCCCCAGGAAGAGAGAGGTTGTGGTAGTGGGGGACTCAATTATTAGAGGTGTAGACACTATTGTGTGCACGCATGATAGAAGGTTCTATATGATTTCTTGCCTGCCTGGTGCCCAGGTAGGGGATCTTCCAGGTCATGTGCAAGGACTTTTGGCCCCAGGTAGGGTGGATCCAGTGGTTGTGTTGCATGTTGGTACCAACAACACAGACATGGGTGGGAGGGCTGTTCTGCAGGAAAAATTTTTTAGAAGTGGTTGAGTGACAATGACAGAAGAATACATATTGTTCCATAGGGACCAAATAGGCAAGCAGGGAGGTGGTGTTGCAGTATACGTAAAAGAAACTGAGCTCCTTTGCCTGCAAGTTGATAAAAATAAAAGTACAGAAGCTATATGGGTAGAACTAGATGCTAAAAACTCAAATGACCTAGTTGTTGGCGTTTGTTATAAAGCACCTAATGTAGTTGCAGAGCAAAGCAGAATGTTATTCATCAATATCAGGATTATGAGTAATAAAAATTATGTGGTAGTTATAGGTGATTTCAATTTACCTGAGATACAGTGGAACATAGTCTCTGGCTCTACTGTAAATTAACTTGAAATGGTGTAATTGCTACAGGATTGCATTCATACTCAGTTTGTTAATAGCCCTACCAGGGGAGAAGCCATTCTTAATCTTGTTTTCTCTAATAACCCGGATAGGATTGGAAATTTTGAGGCTTTAGAACGACTTGAGCGTGATCCTAACATGGTTAAATTCAAGGTTAATTTTAGCATCTGAAGACCAAAGCCCAAAGCAAAAATATGTATTTGTTAGGAAGGCTAACTTTAATGGTATGAGACAAACTAGAAACTGGATAGAGTTAAGTAACAAAATTGTTGAAGAAGCATGGGAACTTTTCAAAAACACATTATTGCAAACACAAGAGGACTTCATACCCGTTTCCAGCTAAAAAGAATCTAGGAAACTGCAACAAGGCGGTTTACTACTGAAATGAAGAAAAAGTCAGGAAGAAAAGGGCTCTGTTCCAAAACAAGCAAAACCCAGAGACTGCAGTCCACTGTGTCCGATTATTGGGAGAAACTAAAAAGGGGTACAAAGTACACTAACAAAACAAAAATGATCTACAAGAGAACTGGTTACACCAAGGAATAGGCACAGAACCAAAAATCAAACACAGTCAACAAGAACATCAGTAACAACAATGACTCCACAAGAAACAGCAAGATCAGGAACTTAAATACAGAGGGCAAACAAGAATAACACAGGAGAGGTGCAAACAGTTAACAAGGGCTGGCAAAACGGTCAACAGATGAAATGAATAATTAAATCAAAGAACCCAGAAACTAACAGGAAAACTGTGAAACTTCCAAAGAAACAAGAATCTAAACATTGGGAAAATAACGAAGGCAGGTGAAACAAAACCATGGGAAAACAAAAAACCAAAACAGAATATAAGTCATGAAACACAGGAACTAGAGGTACAAATGAAACACTAGGGAAACAAAATACAAAAACAGAGGAAGCATGATTTGAACACACGATAGATAGTGACATCTGCTGGCCAAATGGGGAGGAGACATAAAAGACTGGAACAGATATCAAATACTGCAATACCTTCATCATTCATGGGATTATATAGGCTTCTAACAAGAAAGCAAGCAGGATCACCCACATGGAAATGCGCCACATGGCTGTAGTGCCATAACTGATGCTTCCTCTAAATGTAGGTCGTGTATCTCATTCAGGACTCCTCTAGCAACCACTTGTTCAACAGAAAGTCAAACCAGCGTTACGCAAGGATTCTCCGAAGAGATGCAATACCAAAGGACTCCCGGTCTTATTTTCAGCTCACTGGATAGCGTCCATGACTCACAGCCATACAGCAAGACTGGGAGCACCAGAACTCTAAAGACTTGGATCTTTGTCCTCTTGCAACGATATCGGGAGTGTCACACACCCCATTCCAGTGACAGTCTGCTGACTCCATAGGAATAGTCACCAGAGACATGGCTGTCGCTTCCGAGGCAAGTAAATCTCGTAACAAGGTCGCCATTCTCCCAGACAGACACACTACTGATGGCTGTGCTAATAAGTCATTAAATGCCTGGATAATTATCCTGGACACCCACAATTCCAGATACTCAGACTCCTCGCTCAGTCTCTCAGGAGCCCCGATCAGAGCCAGCATCGTCATAAGATCACAGCGTCGTCGGCAAAGTCAAGATCAGTAAATCTTTTTTCACCAACGGATGCCCCATTAATAGTGGATTATTGTTGTTAAAGACTAATTTATGTGTATGATGTCACCGTGGGCTTTATGACCTTTGGCACAGAGTTTACAAATAAAAGCATTGCCAGGGACTAAAGAAGTAACTATGAACTGTGACAGAAGACCCAGAGCAGGACTAAGGTTGACAAGTGAACACCAAGGAAGAAGGGCAAGATGGTGACAAATATAGGAAAAGACAGGACAATCAGTGTGGGATAACTGGTAATTATAAAACCCAACAGGGTAACATAACCAGCAAACATGAAACACTGGTCAGTACTCTGGCGATGGGGAGCACTAAAACCCTGATGTTGGTGTTACAGATCTTTGGAGAGATTTTACGGATATACAGTGGTACCTCAGTTCTCTAACTCATTAGAACTCAAATTTCTTAGTTCAGCATATCAACTAATTTTATGTGTTTTTCTAATTGATATATTTGAACTTAATAGATACAGTTTCTTGGAAGTGACCCTTTTGTGCTTTTTTCAGCTTCACTGAAGTTACATATAAGTAATCATCTGTTCCACAATCTGTCACTGTTTTGTCTGCTGTTTATAAAGCATTACGGAAGGATAGCTGTGCACGATATTTATTGAATAACACGGAGGATATCTTGCACTCCGTACAGTTAGGTAGAACTAATCCGACTGACTCAGTGAGTATGCATAAAACCGATCACGTGTACATCAACCAATCAACATAAAGTTTCGAGCAAACGTGTACACATCATTTGAATAATCAATTCTGTGTCTAACAAATTATGAAAATATTCTGCATGAATATTACAGTCACAAGGCACATATTTGCTGTTTGAATTGAGCAGATCTACAATCTGGCCCTGAAGATGTAGTCTGTTTGATTTCTGTGAACTTCATCTGCTGGAGATGTTTGTGGCGGCTGCTGATTCATCCATCTTCAGCCTATTCCCTTTTCCCCACCTTCTGCCTTTAACGTTCTAGTCTTCAGTCACAGTGATTATTAGTTCAAAATATTATTCAAAGAAGCTGATGCAATTCTGCATACAACAGTCATTTTTTATATGAGTAGGTACCTTATACGAAATGATCTGAAATGGAAAATACAACCAATATGTGCTACATCCATAGCTACTCTTGTTCTGAAAAATGTTGTGGACGGAATTTTGGTTTTTGTGTTTGTTTACTGATAAAAGCCAAGACAGTAAATCAAAGCCCATACCTCTAGCTCTAGTGGCCACAGTAGAGGTTTCTTTGAAAGGACCTCTGGGTTTCACTTCCTTGTTCTCAGCTTTTCATTTGTTGGGCTTCTGTTATCAGCTACACTACAAAATATAGACTGCTTCTACAAACACTTGCGAAAGAATGGGTTGCTCTCAGGAGCTCAGTGAATTCAAGCGTGGTACCGTGATATGAGGATGCCACCTGTGCAGTAAGTCCTTTCGTGAAATTTCCTCACTATTAAATATTTCACGGTCAACTGTTAGTGGCATTAGAACAAAGTGGAAGCAATTGGAGACAACAGCAATCAAGTGGTAGGCCACGTAAATTCACAGAGCGGGGACTACACAAGCTGAAGTGCACAGTGCGCACAGGTCCACAACTGTCTGCAGAGTCAATAGCTACAGACCTACAAACTTCATGTGGCCTTCAGATTAGCTCAAGAACAGTACAGTGCATAGAGAACTTTATGGAATGGGTTTCCATGGGAGCTGCATCCAAGCCTTACAGCACCAATCGCAATGCAAAACGTCAGATGCAGTGCTGTAAAACACGTGGCCACTGGACTTTAGAGCAGGGGAAATGTGTTCTCTGTAGTAAGAAATCATGTTTCTCTGTCTGGCAATCCAATGGACGGGTCTGGGTTTGGCAGTTTGCAGGAGAACAGTACTTGCCTGACTGCATTGTGTCAAGTGCAAAGTTTGGTGGAGGGGGATTATGGTGTGGGGTTGTTTTTCAGGCTTTGGGCTTTGCTTCTTAGTTCCAGTGAAAGGAACTCTTAATGTTGAAGCATTCAAAGCCATTTAGGACAATTTAGACATGCTCCCAAGTTTGTAGGAACAGTTTTGGTAAGGTACCTTCCTGTTCCAACATGACTGCATACGAGTGCACAAAGCAAGGTCCATAAGGTTGATCAGCAATGGATGAGTGAGTCTGGTGTGGAAGAACTTGACTGGCCTGCATAGAGCCCTGACCTCAATCCAAGAGAACACCTTTGGGATGAATTAGAGTGGAGACTGCGAGCCAGGCCTTCCCGTCCGACATCAGTGCCTGACCTTGCAAATGTTCACTGCATAGTGATTAGCAAAAAAAAATAGTTTCAGACATATGATCCCTTTAGTGTGATAACTCAAGAAGTATTTGACAGATCTTTTTCAATCATTGAAGATATGTTTAAAGGTTAATGATCGGGACCTGATAAAATTTCGAGACAAATCGCATCAAAGTTTAAGCAGCATTGCATAGTGATTGCAAAGTGAAAGGAAGCTCAGACATTTCTTTTCAACACAATAACTCAAAAAGTGTTTGTCCAAACTTTGCAGGTACATTGTATGGGTCAATATCCAGACCTATACAAATTTTAAGACAACCTGCACCAAAATTGAAGCAATGGCACTTGTGACAGCACAAAGAAGGATAAGCTGATAAAAGGCTTAACCTTATCAACAGGATGACTATTCATCATTACTACTCTATTTACTCTATCTGATCATTGTAGGATCTTATTACCACTTCACAAAAACAAAACATTATATGGATGAAAATTTACACCTGAAAATCTTCCCCATGATAGACCCCAAATCATCCCTAAATTGGAACTGCATGACAGAGGGCAGCCAAGGGCGAACACAGAGGCTGCAGCCACCATCTTGTGATCACAGACATCTGCCATCTAAATGTTATCCGTGGATCTTTTTGCAAACCACTCAGGAATATTGTACAGGTCAGTGATTCTCAAACTCTCTCTCATACTCAGCAAAATTTATCATCAGGGAATTTATTCATGTCACATTTTTGGAGAGATAGTGAGAGTATGTAAGGTAGGCTTGTCAAAATATTTTCATTATACTGCTGTATTTTCATTCAGCGAAATTTATTGTAGAGGAATTTAATCATATAGTCATACTGCACACCAGTGTATTTAGGTACGGGCAATATGGGCCCAGTGTGCTAGACAAGCTAGAACCACAACTGATATTCCATGTTAGTCGTGACACATAAGAGAACAGGCGCAGATCTGGTGAATCTATTTACTCCTACAGTTCTTCCTGTTGTGTCACGAAAAAATGTTGGTCATAGTGCAAATTAAATATTAATATTCATGCATATAAAAAGTATGAATGACATAAATGACACTTTAAGACTTAAACATTAAGACATACACAAAGAAATACAGGTAGCCATCTTATTGGTGGGGAAAGATTCTATAATTGAAAGTACAAACACATTAGTTGGCTTTCACATTTCCAATTGGTCCATCCTTTTACAAATTCTACAGGTTCCAACAGCCCCCTTACAGTTAGGGATATCATTCTGATGTCCATCTGTAAGTTCCAAACTATGGCTGTTTTTTGTGACTGCAGATGAAAGTGATTGATTTGATCAATAGGGTTTTCTCCTTAACATGGGGGTCAATAGCGAAATTCTCTCCCCTCCTCAGTGCTCTCACGCTTATTGCTTCTTGACCTTTATGTGCAGATGTATGAGTCTGGATTACTAGACATACAATTTTTTAGTTCTTGAACCGCAGTATAACTCAGTACATTGTTATAGTCGCTTATGATTCAAATCAAATTACATGCACTAATGCTTCTGGACTCCTGGCCCTTTTATTTGCATTGTTATGGAATATATGCTGTCCCTGGCCAGTCTTTATACATGAACAGCACATGTGCTGTCCCTCGCCAGCCTTTATACATGAACATCACATGTGCTGTCCCTGGCCAGCCTTTATACATGAACATCACATGTGCTGTCCCTGGCCAGCCTTTATACATGAACATCACATGTACTGTCCCTGGCCAGCCTTTATACATGAACAGCACATGTGCTGTCCCTCGCCAGCCTTTATACATGAACATCACATATGCTGTCCCTGGCCAGTCTTTATACATGAACAGCACATGTGCTGTCCCTCGCCAGCCTTTATACATGAACATCACATGTGCTGTCCCTGGCCAGCCTTTATACATGAACATCACATGTGCTGTCCCTGGCCAGCCTTTATACATGAACATCACATGTGCTGTCCCTGGCCAGCCTTTATACATGAACATCACATGTGCTGTCCCT
>JAODUD010000036.1:17009388-17019660 GCA_026784285.1 Stomatorhinus walkeri
GTTCTTCCCAAGCGAGCTTGATGGGCCGAATGGCCTCCTCTCGTTTGTATAGTTCTTATGTTCTTATGTTCTTAATAACTACTCACTACAGCACAAGCAGGCAGAGCACACATGTCCAGCTTGCTCAGTTATGAGGAACACCAGCTATTTGACTTTTTTTTACTTCCTAAGAACAAGTAATTAAAAAAATATTTGCACAAAATAAATATTTCTAAAAACCAACTATTTGTGCTTTGCCAAATGCTGTATTCGGTTTCCACCCCTACATGGCATATGCCAGTCAGATGAGCACTGGCTGCCTCTGAATCTGAAAAAATCAGCCTTGGTAACACATACATACAGACATACATACAGAAACATGCCTGAAACGCCATTAATTTGCTCTATGAAAATACTGGTCTGTGAATGCAAATCATGACTGTTACCTTCTTTCCAACAGAAACTGGCCTTTGTGTCTCCCATTTTGCCAAAACTTATGGATTCCCCAAGCATGCACCAGCTAAACGAGAATGAGATCCTGATCCACAGTGGCCTAGAATCTCCACGTTCCCGTCCATCTGATTCCACTTTTGAACATGTGAGAGCCAAGTACACCATACGGTGATGTTGTGTGTATTTATAAATAGCATCTCTGCAAGATTTTGAAACTAATATCATTTTGTCCACCCAAAATATTTCTAAAAGATAAATATCCGAAACATATGCACAATAAATCCAATTTGTAAGTATCCCATATGTTCATTTAAAGAATAAGAATTGTGAAGGCAATTAAGCCTAATTTTATCTTGTGAATACAAAATGCTAACAGTTAAATAATAAATATTATCTCCGTATAATGTCCTGAATTAACCTGCATTTGAGCAAGCAACTTCATCTCATTAGCCAGTCTTTAACAGACATTGGTTTATTTTATGACTAGTATTGACTGAGATCTCGCATAACTGGTCTTAATTTAGGTCTGTTTATGCTACCAGGATAGACATTGTCAGTCGGTCTCTCTAGTTAGATGAGTTGTGTGAGCTGGACTCTAACTGTCTGTTGCAGGTCCTATGCCTACAAGGCAGTGTAACAGCTTATAAATCCCTTGTCTTAAACAGCAGGATTGATGATGGACCCTATAGGGTTAGGAACGCTGCTTTTGTTCACTTCCACTACATTAATTACCTCTATAATATTTTTTCAGCATTAGGTTACTTTAGTATAATTTTAGATTAACTAAATCATTATATTGCTGGGTTCTCCTACATTATGCTTTAATGTTTTATACAATTACAAAAGGTTTATGCGTTCCTGTAAATCTAACAGAAGTAAAATCAGTGTGAATGTGCAATTATCTTACCTTTTGCAGCAGTTATAGCACTACACATTAGAGATGAACCGATCCGACATTTGGATCGGTACTGATTCAGACCTATTAGATGGATCGGGTATCGGCCATATATTACCGATCCACGTCCAATGCTTATTTATTTAGTTTTCAATTTTTTTCAATCAATTTGTTCAATCAATCGCAGCTCTTTACCATTTTTGATGTGTTTTTGCAGCTTTCAAGGTGAATGCTAATGCTGCCTTTCAGCTTTTTGCTACCCAGTGAGTGCAAGCGCAGTGACTTCCACCTGCTGTGACGCCATGCGCATACCGTTTGCATTAGGAGGAGCATAACTGTACATTCACACTGTAAGCGGCAAAAGCATCCAAGGGACCAGAAGTCATTCTTTCTCTATGGGAAGGTCACTACCCTTTTACTACCCCTTTTATTATTTAACAGGTACTGTTCAGTATACTGTAGAATGTGTGTAATAAAACAGAACTATAAAATTCATAACAAAAAAATAAACAAATAAATGTATACTACAAGGGATACACGCCCTGTAAATAAACTCAGCACGTAAGCCATAAACAGAAACGTTACAATAACACAATGATAACCACTAGGGTCACTACCCGATCTGTACACCCTAATTGACCCGTTCCTTCTGGATACGGTTCACGTATGTTCCACATGTACGCATGCGTGTGTCGCTGCCGGGTTTGGACCATGCATTTGTTCAGAGTTGAAGCAAGCATGCGCTGGATGTTTTATGGCATGGTGTGATTTTGGCAGGGAGAGCGACAAAATGAAGCTGGAGCCCAGGTGGCGTTTTCCAAAAACTTGAGTGGTTCTTCCTATGTAAGTATGACAGGTGTTTCCCGAAACCATAGTAAGGTAACGACGCTGCAAACTAACATAGAACAATCCAACATATAACGACATAAATATTTCCCAAAACCATAGCTAGAATGAACTTTTGCAAAAACTGCCGTTAAGTTGTGTAGTTCAAAATACTGCTCTTGAGCTGTAGTTAGAAGCTTAGTTAAGGGTGACAATGTCATCAGTGGTGGAAAATGCAGTCGAAGGAGGGTAGTATCAGTAATGTCAAGTGTTAGTAAAATGTAGTTGCAGTACAGCTTTTTATGTACTTGTTTATGAGGATGGCATGATTGGAGAGAATGTTGTTTGCCCACCTCGTTTGGGATTTATGGTAGAATTCATTACATAGATAAGTGTATATTTACACCTGCACGATAATGATATTGCAATATCACATCGAGTAATATTGCAATATTTATAAAACCAAATAGGAGATGAAGTTACTTGAAATAGATTGTTGCCAAATAGAACTTACCTAACAACAGTGTATCTGTTAAGTTGGTGTTGTTGTGTCAACAGACACAAAGCAGTGCCGACCAATGTGACATGATTGTTATGCACGTGCACATTGCTGTGTCACTCAGCACTTATGTAAATACAGTATTTAACAGGAAAAAACATGGGGAAGCAAATGGGCCTAAAATATGGGCAAATTAACAGCTGATAAATAAATAATGAATAACTTCATAATCATTGAGAGCTTTCATTGCAATATGGAAAAAAAACTACAAAAGACCAGTGCTTGGATACGAACCCATAGGTTTGGTCATGGCCAGAAATATTGGCACCCCTTCATTTATATCAGAAAATGCACCACTTCACCCAGAAAATTGTTGCAATTATAAATGCTTTGGTATTTTCATGTTTATTTCCTTTGCTGGCACTGGAAAAACACAAAAAAGCAGAGGAAAAAAACAAACATTCCACAAAAAACTGTAAAACTGTAATCAAAAATGGCATGGATAAAATTACTGGCACCTTATCGGAATTGTAAGAAATAATTGTATTTCAAGCACGTGATGCTCCTTTCAACTCACCTGTAGCAATTCACAGGTGCTGGGAATATGGAAATGCCAACTTGCAACCAGTTAAAATAGACAAACATTGACTCAGTCTTGTTTTTGAGTCTGTTTGTACCACACTGAGTATGGAGAAAAGAAAGAAGAGCAAAGAATTATCTGAGGATTTGAGAAACAAAATTATAGAAAAGCATGAACAATCCCAAGGCTACAATTCCATCTCCAGAGATCTTAATGTTCCTGTGAACATTGTGCACAACATTGTAAAGAAGTTTATAGCACATGGCACTGTAGCTAATCTCCCTGGACCTGGACGAAAGATAAAGATTGATGAAATTTTACAACGAAGAATTGTTTGAATAATGGATAAAGAATCTTGATCAACTTCCAAACAAATTCAAGCTGACCTGTAAGCACAGGGTCTATCTGTCGCCATCTGAATGATAAGGGATGCTATGGCAGGAGACCCAGGAGGACCCCACTGCTAACACAGAAACATAAAAAAGCCTGAGTGGAAATTGCTAAAATCTGCCTGTGAAAGCCACAATACTTCTTGGAGAATGTCCTCTGGACAGATGACACAAAAATAGAGCTTTTTTAGTAAAGCACATCATTCTACTGTTTACCAAAAACAAAAAGAAGCCTTCAAAGTAAAGAACACGGCCCCTACAGTCAAACATGGAGGAGGTTCACTGATGTTTAGGGGTTGCTTTGCTGCTTCAGGCACTGATTTACATGGTATTATGAAATCTGAAGACTACCAAAGAATTCTGGAGTGCAATGTAGGGCCCAGTGTCAAAAAACTGGGTCTCAGCTGGAGGTCATGGGTCTTACAGCAGGACAATGACCCAAAGCATACTTCAAAAAGCACCCAGAAATGGTTTAAGACAAAGCGCTGGAGAGTTATGAAGTGGCCAGCAATGAGTCCAGAAATAAATCCTATAGAGCAGCTGTGGAGAGATCTAAAAACAGCAGCTGGGGGAAAGAACCCTTCAAATCTGAGACCTGGAGCAGCTGACAAAGGAAGAATGGTCCAAAATTCCAGATGTAAAAGACTCATTAATTGTTACAGAAAGCGATTAAAATCAGTTATTTCTTCCAAAGGGTGTGCTACATAGTATTAAGTTGAGGGTGGCAATAATTTTGTACAGGCCATTTTTGACATTTATGATGAGTAATAACATAGATCCATGTTTTCCCTCGCTCTGATGTGGGTCACTGGGCCACATTTGCAAGGAATACTTCGAAGACCTCCTCAATCCCACCGGCATGCCTTCCGATGAGGAAGCAGAGTCTGGGGACTTGGAGGATCTCTGGGGTGGAGGTCGCTGAGGTGGTTATCCCTCTGGAGTCAAGTGCATTATGAACGACGCAGCGTACTTCTCGCATATATTTCATTTTATATCTCACTGAAATCTTAATGTAGAATCATAAAAAAGCTGTGAATGGTTCATGTATACACATAAGAGCTCCTAAATATTCAATGAAAGGAGCCAGAAATAGTGACATGTTAGCTTTGCAACTACACCATTTAATCATCTTCATGTAGCCAAGACTTTGCTGATCAGATATCTGGTATCAAAACAAACTGCCAGCATTGCTTACTATGTACTTTTATAATGTGTCTGCAATTGTTCCAAACTGCATTTTGCAATGTCTATACTTTGAAGTCAAAATCTGATATATTTACAAAATACATTAAAATAAAGATGAGTGTAATGGCAAAACAAATATATAAGAAATAACTTATTTGACATGAATTAAGTTTATCATATTTGAAGAAAAGTGTGATCATGCCCCAGTTAGTGAATGTGTGTTCCCGACCCCTAGACCACAGAGGGTTAAAAAGCTCCTCAGTGGCCGGGCCCTGGGGGTGGATGCGATCCGCCCGGAGTTCCTCAAGGCTCTGGATGTTGCAGGGCTGTCCTGGTTGACATGCATCTGCAGCATCGCATGGACATTGGGGCAAATGCCTCTGGATTGGCAGAACGGGGTCGTGGTCCCCCTCTTCAAGAAGGGGGATGGGAGGGTGTGTTCCAAGTATAGGGGGATCACACTCCTCAGCCTCCCTGGTAAGGTCTGTTCAGGGGTCCATCGGATTATCATACCTCGGATTCAGGAGGAACAGTGTGGTTTTGGCCAGATCTATACTCTCAGCAGGGTCCTGGAGGGTGCATGTGAGTTTGCTCAACTAGTCTACATGTGCTTTGTGGACTTGGAGAAGGCATTCAACTGCACCTCTCGGGGAGTCCTGTGGGGAGTGCTCCAGGAGTATGGGCTGCCAGGTTACCTTATAAGGGCTGTTCAGTCCCTGTACGACTGGTGTCAGAGCTTGGTCTACATTGTTGGCAGTAAGTTGGATTTGTTTCCGCTGAGGGTTGGACTCCACCAGGGCTGCTCTTTGTCACTGATTCTGTTCCTAACTTTTCTGGATAGAATTTCTAGGCACAGCCAGGGTGTTGAGGTGTCAAGTTTGATAGCCTTAGGATTAGCTCTTTGCTTTTTGCAGATGATGTGGTTCTGTTGGCCTCATTAGACCGTGACCTTCGGCTCTTACTGGAGCAGTTTGCAACCGAGTGTGAAGCGGCTGGGATGAAAATCAGCACCTGCAAATCCGAGACCATGGTCCTCAGCCGGAAAAGGGTGGAGTGCTCTCTCCGGGTTGGCGAGGGAGTCCTTCCCCATGTGGGGGAGTTTAAGTATCTTGGGGTCTTGTTTACAAGTAAGGGATGGATGGAGTGGCGGATCCCTGACTAAGTGGCCGGGCAGAGGGAATTCTGGGTTTCCCTACTTAGACTGCTGCCTCCGTGACTCGAACGAGAAAAGAGGTATATGATGGATGGATGGCATTTTTGACATTTTGTGTGGAATGTCAAATTTCAGATTTGTTTATTTTTCCTCTGCTTTTTTTTGTGTTTTTCCAGTGCCAACAAAAGAAATAAACATGACATCATCAAAGCATTTGTAATTGCAACAATTTTTCTGGGAGTAGTGGTGCATTTTCTGACATAAATGCAGGGGCGCCAAATATTTTTGGCCATGACTGTATGTAAGTGAGATTCCTGGCATACAAAAGTGGGTGTTATGCACACCTGGAAATTCCACGGAGCCACTAATAGACTATGAATAGGGACAGATGATGAGTTTTAAAGTGGCTATAGTGTGATTAAAATAAAATAAACGTAATTACAGATGGAGCAATGTCACTAAATGCTCTGTAGCCTAATACATAACAACTGAAATGCTACGAATATGGACTTTATCTAAGGTTAAGCGTTTTCCTCTCCATTGACGCCCATTATAAAGAAAAAGCTTAATGTGACTTAATATACCAAAACAGCGACCAAAAATCACCAAATTTCTCACAAACATATCTGGTCATAATGACTTTCACCTGACAAAAAAATCAAAACCAAAAGGCTACGAATATGGACTTTATCTAATGTTAAGCATTTTCCTCTCCATTGATGCCCATTATAAGGAAAAAGAAAGTATTAAAAAAGACAATAATTAATAAATGTAATGGGTTGTAATGTGTTCACATATCTTCTGACTATAGGAACCTCTGTGTAGGAAACCCCTTGGACTTGTGCTTTAGTAGTGTGGGACGGAGTTCAAGACCCAGACACCCCAATATAAAACTATATAAACAACACTGTTATACATTCCTATTAACATATCCATTATCTAGGCCATTGAACGCATATTCTTACCTACACCATGGGTGTCGCCCCCATTTAATCTGACGAGAACATATCCCCCTCATATTTCAGAATTATTCGACCTACACGCTTAAATTTTTCCTTCATGCACTTTTACTGACACGTTTCACCGATATATTAAAACATGTTTGATCCAGGGACAAAAATTTTAAATGAGGCATGGATCAAGATGTTTGAAATTATTAATGATCCAGAAGAGCTGGTGAAGTGCATATTTAAATAAAAAAAAATTGTGGAAAAGGAAGGAAATCGCATATTATTTTTGGCACCATAGAATGGAAAATACAGTGGTACCCCAGCTCTCGAACTCATTAGAACTCCACTACCACTGTATTTGAAAGTTGTAGTTAGCATGTTGGATGCAGATATGGGCAGGGATATAGGTCAGAGTGATTTTCACAAGGGCTAATTGTGCTAGACCTCTGGTTTAGAGCGTCTTTGAAACGACAAGGTTGTAGGGTATTCACAGCCAACGGTGGTAAGTCCTTACTGAGAGTCATCCTAAGAGGGAAACATCAGGAACTGTCAACAGGATGTTGAACAACCATGATTTTGCAAATTCAATGTGGAACATTAAAGATCATGTTCGCTACAAACCAACAGAAGGGCAACTGTGACACAATTTTGATGATGATTAATAATGTGTCATGGCACACAGCATATTCATAGTGAACATGTACTCTTCCAGCTCAGTTGGGTACCACATTTCTCGGGAGCAGACAGCTGTCATGTGATACTAGCACCAGCTGACATAGAATTGTGAACATTATTCACATCACATGGGTCAGAGTGGAGGGGAGGGTCATAATATTTTGGCTCATCAGTGTTCATGTCAGTAAAGTTTATCAGCACCATCAAACATTTCTCGGAAGCACATTTTTACAGGGAAAGCTAAGATGTATTTTAATGTATTATTATGAAAAATATATTTTTACATTTTTTTATCTAAATTTTATTTTATCAATCATGTGAAGTGTGCAAATTTAGCAAATGTCTCTGACAACAGAAAAAATGATTTGTTAGTTTTCTATATAGAAGTGGCTATGGTATTTTTTATTTTATATAATAAATGAATCACATAGAATGTAAAAGATGTGTTATTAATTTGATAAAGGAGATAATGGATTATTATTACTTACAGTACAAGTGCAGGAGGCTAGAAGGTTTTAGGAGTTACATTAATGTGTCATATATTTTTATATATGTTAGATCTCTTCTCAGAACCAGTGTGCGGGTGTCTGCTTGGTCCAGTATGGGGGTAAACAGCAACCTACCAGTCCTTATAGCATGGTCTTCGAGGTGAACAAGTTCCTGATTGGCCTGGAGTTGTGCCAAGAACGGCAGACCTGCAACCACTTGGTAGGCCATCGAGTTGAGGATGACACCAACCCCTCCTTGTCCTCCATTGAAGATGACTTTCTGACAGCATCTGAGTACTTCGACAGTGAAGAAGATGCACTACGAAATGGTTATTAAAAACTCTTACTTTAAATCTCACCTGACCCATTGTACTACAACACAGTGTACCAAAACCATCCAACAAATTAATTCATCATTGCTTTTTATAGCATACATTATATTGTCCATAGGCCGTTTAGTCTTAGTCCCACATATTATAAGTTGAGGGTAACAATTTACTTGAGGTTGCACAAATACTTAGTAACTCAGTTATTACTGAAGTACAAGCCATGAAAATAGAATAGCTACTTGAGATAAAGAATGAGTCAAGATACATTAATGATGAACAATCATGGGATCAGTAATTCGGTTAATCATCAATTGTTCCTTCAGTAGTTCCTTAGTACACAAAGTTTTACAGAATTAACAGATATAGTAACAAATATAAGTACTTCCTAGAGAGAAAAGACATGTCTCAATTCATTAAATGAGGAACAAACATGAAATCAGTATGTAACTATGATTTAGTCTGTGGTTAATTAATACATAACCCTCAACTAAAGTGTTACCCAAGTCAAATTTCAATGTAATTAAATTCTGTTGTTTTACTTAAATGGTTTAAATCTATATGAAATATGCATTTCAAATGAATTTTCTGCAACTTTTATCTTAAATCTCCATTCCTTACAAGTTGTCACTGAACTAACATTATTATATTGTTATATTACTAGTCATTCTAGGTACTATAAATAATTTCAGTCCCGCCATATCTATGGTTTTAGCAACTGTGGTTTCAGTTATTCATGGTTTACCACAGTATGGAAAAACTATTTGAGCCAAATGTTTAATAACCTTTTTTTCCTCATTATTTCTCTATACTTTGAATGATGTAAAAGGCATGATTTTCATTGTTCTGTTATCCCTTGATTCATATTTTTTCATTGCTCTATTGTCTCCTGAGAATAAGGATGGCATTTGAGAGAATACTGTACAGTACTCCATAATGCCATGTAGTCTTACTGTGCATAATTTATCAATAATTTTTCAATTACCATATGTAAGTAACATTATAAATATTACAAAATATATGGGGTGTGCAGATGGCTCACTGATAATTGTGGTAGGTCTTGGAACGTGTCACTATCACCCGCAGATATGGGGGGACTACTGTATATCATTTCTAGATAAAACCAAAGAGGTTACTTATTAGCTTAAAACAAAAATTAGGTAGCTTAAAACACACACAGGCATCAATTATTCTGCTTTTGTTAGATGGTGAAATGTAGCCTTAACAGGTGCAAATGTTTTTCTCCGCAGATGCAGAGAGCACTGATGTGACCGTTAAGGAGAAAGGAAGCAGGCTGAGATATCACAAAAGACAGAATAGCAAACAAGAAAGGAGCAATGATTCAGAAGGGACAATCCAGGTATCCTTTAAGATGCTTCCTGCAAGCTTTTCCAGTGGGGCACAACAAAGACCCTCCTGCAAGGTTCAGTCTGAGGGAACCTTCTGCAAAGCTCAGACCGAGAGCACTGGCCATTATGCCATTAACTTAGCAGAGTCTGTCTTGCAAGACGCCTTCATTTGTCTCTCCCAGGAAGAAGCGACAAATGCTACCCATGCAGATTCGAGCATGTCCGAGGAGACACATCCCGTTCCAGAGGCACTTCCTCAGCCACCAACCTATTCCTTTGATCTCCCTAAAATTGTTATTGTGCAAAGTCCTGATAACCAGGAAGAGGTTTCAGAATGGTCAGAAACAATCCCCGTGCCCATCTGGTCAGAGCAGATGTCAGCTTCTGCACCCTCTGAGAACATGCCTCAGGCCTGTGGCTTCTTCTCATCAGGACACCCCCCCAGATCTGTGGAGCTGGCCCTAGCATGCGCTGCTAATGTTATTGGTACAATTTCTAGCCCCCAAGTGACTGAACAATTATCACT
>JAODUD010000036.1:17070431-17093619 GCA_026784285.1 Stomatorhinus walkeri
AGCACTCTGTCTAAACACGAATCAGTAGCTGAGAAAATGTTTCATATTGTATGTATTAGGTCATAGGTCATACCATGATAAACAAAACTGAATATTAGGCAATCATGGTATTAATGCAGAGGCTGTGCTGTTTCATAACTATAGTCCCAGCTAGGCTTGGGAAAAAGGCCCAGCTCAATTATACAGAAAGGTGACAGAATATAGGGCAAAAAACGTCACTTTGCATTTCATTTCAGAGGAGTATAATACTGGGTTGGTGATAACAGCCCTCTCCTGGATGCAGTCCACACCACACAAAGTTCAAACCCTTCATTTCATCTAGTGGCAGCACAATGATGACCTCACGTATGATATTCGGAGAATGGTAGGGCTGTGGCATACCATACAGCTACAGTATGCTGGTGTCAGGACAATCGAGGAATTGTTAGGTGGTATGTCTTACAGAAAATAAAAAATTCTAATTAGAAAGTAACATACTATTTAAAAAAAATTTTTAAATCCCCCATAAAACCTAATGGCAACTACGGAGCTCTTGGGAGATTAGGAAGAAAATATACTTGGATGATATTAGCTTAAAGAAAGCTATCCAACATATTTCACCCATCCATCTTCTATGCAACTTAATACATGATCACAATGAGCCTGGAGCCTAACCCAGAAAATAAAGGTCTTGAAGCAGGGCACACCCTGAACGGGGTGTCAGTCTATCTCATGGAACACCAGATTGCCACAACAAATGTTTTTAGACATCTTCAGATATGTTGCAGTTCAAAGGTAAATGGGGAACATTTATTTATAGCATGTAAAATCAAACGCACTCACTCACACACACACACACACACACACACACATCAAGCTATTATATACTGACCAGTCCAATTACAGACATGGGGCTGAAACATGTCCTAAATCCTGAATTTCTTTGGTTAAATTTAATTTATGATTATGGCCCTTAGCTCTCTTTTCATCAACAGCTTCCAGTTAGATAAGGTTGGCATAGTATTAGATACAGAAAGACAAAGTGGACAAGCAAAGAGGCAGTGATGGAAACAGACAGGGCTGAGAGCTCCTGGGGGGCCCAGCAAACTTACTGTGAGAGGTCAGAGGTAGCAGAACAGTGGCAAATTCACCCACACTGTGGCTGGATGAGAGAGCAGTGAAAACTGGCAGCCAACAGGAGGGACAAAGTGACAGAACAGAACAAAAAGCAGAAAAGGAACAAATAAAAGTGTGAAGTAAATTTAAAGAAACAGAGCAAATGGGAACGAAAAGCACAGGCCAAGCAGCGGCTAGACCACCTGCCAAAACAACAAAAGGGCTGTTCAGCACCAAAATGGGACATTTAGTCGACCCACAATCATTGGCTGTCATAATGTCAGACAAAACATACATACTTTGGTGAAAAGGAAATCCAATAAAATGGACTTTTTTTTGGCGTGAACAACCTTTACTAAACACAAAAGAAAAGAGCGTGAAAGCAAGCAGTGCAACAGTTTCAGACAAACTCTAAAAGAGGAAAACAGAGAAACAAAGCAGGTAATAGTCTGACAAAATGGTCAGTAAAAACCCACAGGTCTCGATACAAAAATAAGAATTAAATACAGAAATAAACGTGAGGTAGGGGGGGATCTTCCCAAAAGAACAAGTAATAATTTTTGGAAAAACAAACAAACAAACAAACAAACAAGCTGAGAGAAAAATCAGTAGGCCATATACTGCTGGAAAAAGGGGGGGGGGGGGTAGCTGCTGGCATGTATAATTCCAAGTGTTAAAGAAAATTGTGCGTGTGCGTGTGTAAAACGATAATTGTCAAGAATGACTTCTTCTCTGAGTACATGCATATACTGAAGTGTGTTGCATGTTCATGTATGTGCAAGAGGGTATGCATAGGTGAGTGTAAGTGAAGAGGGCTGCAGGGGGTGCTACCTGTGTGTGAGGGCTGAAAAGCAGCCTGTGGTGCTGATGGGAACTGAGCCGTTGCACCAGCCTGTCCAAACGCATCAAAGTTTGCAAAGTCTGCATTAGCAGTATTCTGAGCTGCAGGTCATAGGGAAACAAACAGAAAATTGATGGTTATGCCAACATAGGAATGGTAAACTTAAACATGAGCCAAAAGGACTGAGAGTGCACATAAGATGTAAAAAGCATGCAGTGGTATGGCCTAGGGTCTCCTCCTCATTGTGACAGCTGTTCACTCTCCTGGCCAGCAATCTGCTCCCATACACTGGACTAAAGAATAGACATCTTGACCCATAATCCATGACCGATTTGGATGGGAAAAGGCCAATCTTTGCCATCTTAAATCCAGAACTTGCATGTGAGCTGTGCATCTCTGAATGTGTCTATTCATACCATATTTTCATTACCTTTTCAATACCATTACTTGGTAATCATGAAAAAGTGATTCTTAACTACATCTGTAATAGCTTGGAGATAAAAAAAAATATAACCACAATATGGTACAGTAATATAGTATGCAAACACCCTTCTCTCTAAAACATTGGTTTGAATATATACGCATGTGTTTTAATGTGCAAAACAGAATCTTATGAACACGCATTAGCATGATTTAAGAGCCGTACTTGGTCTAACAGGAGCTAACATTTACAGCACTGTGGTATATCAGATACATGAGAAGCACACACAGGAGGTGGGGAGTACCTTGACATCAAGGCACAGAGTATCCTAACAGGGCAGCAGTCCGTTCCAGATTACGCCCCAGCTATGCTCTTCTTACCTGGGTGGCTGTTGAAATGTGCAAAGTTTGCGAAGTTGGCAGAGCCTGCAGTCTGAGAAGTTGAGGCAGCAAAGATGTCACCGCCCAGGTCACTGAGGAGGTCAAACTTCTTCTCCTGGAACTGCTGACCCATCTGTTGTGCCTGTGCACGGCTCACCACTGGGGACTGAGAGCAAAAGGAGAAGCACTTAACAAAACTCCTGTTACATAATGGGAATGCAATGTAGAGCTGCACCTGTATGCAATCTCATTTCTAAAAAAACAATGGTTCTTCTGCATTGTATTACATCAGCTGGATCAAAAGAAGTGGTCCTACTTTTCCCCAGAGAGTCTCAAGTGTCCCATAATTCTGTATTCTCTTTAAAGGGTGCATTTCCACCGCACCAGGTATCTTACTTTTGATACTTGAAGAAAGTACCAAAACTACAATACTTCAAGAGGTTGGGTTTCCACTGGTGTAAAAACCGGTACCCGCACTGAATAACATCAAAGCATATTTTGTACTGAATTCGAAAACATGGCTGTAGTATATTATAAGGCTGGACAATGTATGATATTGATACCAACATTGCATGCTGTGTACATACAATTCTTACTTCACCAGTCGGCTAAATTATTTTTTTGTTACGGTACGGACATTACAGTGCGGGGAGTTTAGGTTTCGCTAAAACATTTTTACTCTGGCATAGGAAAAAAAACTTGCTATTTAAATAATTACAGTGGTACTTTAGAACACAAACTTAATTCATCACAGATGGCTGATCGAGTTGATTTGGTCAAGTTCCAAGTCAAATTTCCCCATAAAAAATAATGTAAATTAATTCAATCTAGACCCCCAAATGACTGCCTATTTAAAACTTATCTCCCTAGTTAACTAATGATAAAAAGGGTTAAAAAGTTGTTCTGAAAGTAATAAGCATATGAAAAAGCACACATACAAAAGTGATAAACTTGAAATAAATTACAATCTAAGACTCTGAAGAGCAGACACACGTGCACCACCTTCAAGCCTGCCTATAATTTCCTTTATAAGTTCTACAGTTACTGTAGAACCATTGCAGTGTTCAATGAATTAGTAGGGGTTACATTAGTATACTGTACTGTAAATGTGCTAGTGTGACAAATACCCGTTAGGTCATACTGTACTCTATTTTTACATCAGACATTTGCTTTTTTTAAAGGTAATGTATTAAGGTAAAATTTTGAATGAAATTAAAGTGTTTTGGGAGCATATTTATGGTTATTTTGAAGCATCAATAAATCTTATATTTTAAAGAACAGTACACCAAACTGTTCACCTGGGAAAGGAATGCTCACCTGACTAGGTGTAGTCTTGTTGAGGTGCAGTGTTGGGGCAGATTCTCCAAGCAGTGACTTGAGGGGTCGAACCTCAGGGGTGCTGCTGGTGCTGCTAGCAGAAGACCCTGAGATGGAGGCATGGACAGAGGCCACGACCTTGGCCTGCTCTGGGGGAACAAACCTGCAAAGTTTGAGAGGAAATGGCAGATGAGGCAATAGGAGACATAAGGCATGCAACAGGCAGAGATGGATATACACAACGCATACAGTACCAGCTTACCATCTTTTCTTCTCATACTTTTCTTGAAGAAATTCTTTTACTTTTTGTGGTTCACGGAAGTCTGGAACAGCAGAGGTCCTGTCATCATAAAGGCCTAGCCATATTTGTTTGCACACCTATAAGAGAATGGGAACCAGATGGGGGAAAAGTAATATTTGTAACTAAAAAAATTTAAATACCTTATTGATTACTATCTGGACAAAATAAAGTAAACTAAACAGAAAGTCTCTTTCACCTGAGTGCGCCAAAAGGGCAAAGTGTCAATCACAGAAAAGGGCACAAACACCTAGAACCCTAGACATCTTGGTGTGTATGTATATGAAACTCTTATTTTTCTAATTTGTTGCCATCATCATCCTGGAAGAAGAGATATTGCATCTCAGTGGAATCTTCCTGGTAAAATAAAGGATAAATAAAATAAAATAAATGGCTGTTAAGGTGTGCGTTAACATTTTTCACAAGTGTTTAATAGTTCAGTGTTGCTGGAACGCCATCTTTACTGACCTCACGAAATTTCTCAAAGACTGGGATGTCAGTCTTTAAGATGTTTCGCCAGGTTTGACGTGCTATTTGACTTCCTTGCAACACCTCTGTAGCACTGTTTGCATAGAGGCTTATCGACATCCTTAGCCTTTCCAATGCTTGTCTGCAAAATACTTCCTAACGGCACTTTTGCGTTTTTTTTTTTTTTTTTTTACTAAAGCACCTTGCGAAGTGCCTTCAATTGCTGCATATGCCATGTTCGGCCAACTCGGTATGTGTGTGTTAACCAGCATGAATATGTTCAGCGGCTATTAAGAAGAGGGGAGGGGCTGCGGGAGTATGAGTTCACGTGTGCTGGTGCTGTAGTGGTGCTATGTGAAGTGTGGCGAATGAGGTGAAAACCACACTCGGTATCAATAATGGTGAAGGAGTATCTAATCAGATACTAATTTTCAACATTGATTAGTATCTGAGAATCAATTTTTGACAACCCCAGTGTCTTATTATTTTCAATTCCAGCGTCAGCGATGTCTTCTGTTACTGATCTTCGCAGTACATTTTTAGCAGTGCAACAGTGTAAAGGACCCCCCTAAAAGTTTCCAGCTGTGCCACTTTCCTAACGTTGTGTAGGCTACTTAAACCGGTATTGCGGTATAAGAAAAATTCATATCATAACAATAATAAAAAACGGTTTTCGTATGAACTGGTACACTGCCCAGCACTACTACACACCCCTGATGCAGGTATAACAAAGAATGATTACATGGTTTACTTTTATGCCTATTTAACTTTACTTTTAAAAACTTTAATACTTCTGACAATGGACATTTTGAAAAGATGACAGATCATGGATTTAGTCCGCATTTTTTTTCAGATTTCTACAGCAATTCAGCGAGTTATGAAATGAAATATATGAGAAAGATATACAGCATTGCCGACAATGCCCTTGTCCCCAGAGGATTAACAAAAGATAATCATGTATTGCAACTGTATAGTCATTCAGAGACAGAACTGACTAAGAGAGACACTACCTCTTTTCTTAGAATGAGTTCCAAACAAAGCTGGACACAAATCACTGAACTTATTACTTTGCTGGACCGGGCATCAATGTTGTGAATGAATGAGAATGATTCATAGGTGTAAGCGCCCCAGTAGGCCCGTTTGCCTTTATGTCAGCCCATCGAGACGCGTCTCGATCTGTACAAGTTTTAGCAGGTCTGCTTTGTTTTGTTGTGTCCTTAGTGTTCAGCTGAGTTTTGGTTAGATTTTTCTTGACCGACCTGTTCGAGGTCCGTATTGGTAGAGTTCAACGCATTTTGACCCATATAAGTTTTAGCAGGAACGGTTGAGTTCCAAGATTTAGGTCAAGGTACAAGTCGAAAAAAATTCAACAGAACAATTTCATGTCCAAGTTGGTCAAGTCAAGAGGCATTCGAGTACCACGATTCTATTGTATTCCTTTTCAATATTATCCAGTGCATGTTTAAAAATCAGTTTAAAGTTCACCTCCACTGCATTTGAATGAGCACTGCATGTATTCTCCAAGATAATCATAATCATTTTCACCCTTGCTGTTTAAATCACTCCTAGACGGGTTTGTGAGAAATTTATGTTGAACTCCCTTTTCTTTATTTTAGAATGGGTTCCTTCTAAAGCTAGACAAATCACTGAACCTATTGCTTTGATGGACTCCTTTGACCAGGCATCAATGTTTTGAACCAATGAGCACTTAGTCGACAGAGCAAGAGGAAGGAGCAGCAGTACTTCTGTAGAGGCCAACAAACCAAAAATTTCCAGAGGCCAAATTAATTAGACCTTACAGAATAACTGAATAAATGAGAAAAAACAGAATAAATGAGCAAAAAGTTAAAAAGGAAACAATTTAAATTATTAATTGATGATAGCCACAAATATTGTGGATGGCTATTTTTAGAATACAGGTCAACTGAAACCACATAACAGATACCAAACAATATCCAAATACATACAGGTTTACAGTTATGGTTTAAAAAGGGAATAAAGCCCTGTCTGAGAGTTTAGAGGGGGAATAACTTAAAATTCACAGGACTACCACTAGATATTTCTTAGCCTGAATGGCTTCAGTAAAGCAGTTTTTTTTTTGGAAAAATGGGTACTATTGTAAAATAATGTCAGAATTAAATATAACCTAAAAAGCTTGTGGGGATATACAGTGTTACCTTAGTTCTCGAACTCACTAGAACTCAAATTTCTTGAAAGCCGAACAAACCAGTTTGACCTAGAACTTGATCCGAATATCAGAAGTCGAACCATGAACGCTGACCTAATATAAATGCTCTTCTTGTTGTATCCTGTTCATTTTGTGTTTAAATGAAAAAAAAAATGCAAACAAACAAAAAAAAAAATTTAGGTTTAATTTTGCGGGGCTGGGAACCAATTAATTGGTTTTCCATTATTTCTTATGGGAAAAAATTCAATCAGAACTCAAACTTCTTCTTAGGATTTGATCTGGAGTGCGGAACGGATTAAGTTCGAGAACCGAGGTGCATTTTAGAACAGTCTCAATTTATAAATGTGCGTCATTCATTTGGCTTTTTTAATGTGAACCAAGTATTGCAGTGTTGAAACTTTTGCTCACCATGATGATTTGAAATCTGAAAGCCTAATGGTTCTTATAATGCAGTCACGGTAAAGGGGCTGAACTGCTAAATGCACATTGTCTTGTTTAGTCAAATGGATTGTCCATTTTAGAGACCGAATTAAGGACAAAAAAGATGTATTAAAAAACTGGATCACAGAAAATCATAAGAAAGCAGGGATATCATTTATATCATTTAATCATTTAAAGTATTCAAGAGTGACAAATTGTGAAAGAAAAGAAATTTAGGCCATGAAAAGTTACATGGTCATTCAGTAACCATGACAACAGCTCTTGCAAAACAGCTTCTGGCAAACTAGGCTCCCCAGTGAACTGTGAATGCTGGCCAAGATCAGCCAATTTTTAAATTTTTTTTTTATTTTTTTATATACCTGAATACTGTGACTTGTAACTCTGAAACTACACCTATTAATTTTTTACACATTTCACTTACAGCACTGGACAAAAGTCTTAGGTACCCAGAAAATGTTGAAGGCTGTTTATCTGGATAGTAAATGTATATTTGCTCAGAAGTATAAAACAGTGCAACATTAGATCGTACGCAAATCAAGAGTAACACAATAAAAAATGAGTAAGAATTTATTCTGATCTCCAAAATGTTACTGATGTCTTACTGGATAGCTAAAAAAAAGTTCCCCAATCCTCTCCTCAGGCATACCCCAGCGATTCCATATAGTCATTACTTTTCACTACCAACTCAATTAATTAACTTAATTAGTTAAAACCTTTCTTGAGGTATTGATTCACCAAATATGGTATGCTAGTGATAGTCAAAAAAATACATGGGTGTACCGGAAGATTATTGTACTAAGTACTGAGGTGACTTTAGAAGAGGTTTTGAAGTTGGCACACTTTTAATGACATATCAATATTGTTTAAGGCCAATATGAAGATTATTTAACCATCATCTCTACTGATTGCCAAACACTTTTGTACAGTACTGTACATACCAATTTGCCAAATTTTTCCCCACCAATAAGGTTTTTACCTGTATTTCTTTAAGTATGTCAATGTCCATATCTTAAAGTGTCATTTATTATTCATATTTTATATGCCTAAACATTAATGTTCTATTTATTTTTCATTTGCACTATGAACAAATTTCTGTAACAGATGCACTAGATTTGTCATGACCTGGCATTTGCCCCAAGGTTTTTCCTTACTGTGCTGTTGTGTCTAGCTAACGAGAGACACATGCATTCATCAATCATTCCTCAACAAGTTATCTTCATTGATCAGTCCTCACTAAGGTTGCCACTTTCAATATTAAGAGATATGGGAGGCCACCCCCACCTCACCAGGTCCACAATGATAAAATCTGCTGTGGAAGGGAAGGTCGATCTTGTGGCCCCAAACTACAAACTACTACTGGCTAGAATCCGCAATCAGCAAGGTACCACCCTCCACACACTGCTTTCTGGGCACTAAATAATAGCTGCCCACTGCTATAATATGATCAATTTTACCTTTAACATTTTCTGCCCTTTTACAGCTAAAATAAGGGGGGGAAAAGTCCAGACAGGCATTTCGAGGCTTAGGTGTAAAAGGGTTAATATCTTTAATCACGTGCATCGTGAATTCAATGATGCAACAGTAGGTGATGTTTGAGTTCACCGGGGAAAACTGTATTTAACAACATGCCATCGGACACTGGCGTCGCTTTGAAAATGCCCATAACTTTAAAAGCTGCGGTCTGACAGCATTTCGGGTTCAGAACGGACAAACAGACAGATGGGCTTGACAAAAGCAACCCGATTTGGTTTCCCTCTGGAGTCTAGGGGTAGGGAACTCACTTTCAAAGACTGGGGCATAGTCACACATTTCATTTAATATCAAATTATATTATATTAACAAATTTTTGTTAATATATTGTGTGTTTTGCGTAGGGTTCAATAATACTGGAAAAATATCTTCACAAATGTGAAATTTAACTTAAGAAGCTGAAAGTAACTACAGCAAACAGAACTCATCTACAAATAGTGTCTGCCAAATAAGCTAGTAGTGTTGCCACGAGTTGAGCCAACAGACACAAAGCACTGCTGACAGATTTTTTGCTTTTGTCCAATAGTTTCTCTATGGAATCCAAAATATTTGGATATAGTGGAAGACAAATGTCGTTTCATAACCAGTTCTGGTCAAGATTCTCATTCTAAGTCATTTTTACAAAATTTCTTACAAACACGCCCCACTGCTTATAAGCGAGACAAAAGAGCAAGGACGGGAATGTTTATGATTGTCTCACAGAGCGCTTAAAGAGCTCATGCAAGAGTATTTGTGAACTTTAGACCTAACATATACTAGATAATGAAGGAACACTATAAAGGAACCATTATTAAAACTGGAAAGCTTGTTAAGTTTGTTTCATATGATAAAAAAGTTTAGCATTTACTTACTAATGGTCTCAACCCAGCTGACTACAATATCATGCTCCTTGCAATGTGACAACTGCATGTGCATAAAATGCTGTGCTGATGTTAACAATGCACATCATGCAAATCTAGAATCAAGGGTAGCACAGTAGGTGTTATGAAGACTGCCGTGTTATGGTTTGTGGGGTTTGCATGTTTACTTCATATGTGAATAAGTTACACCAGGATAACTCTGGTTTCCTTCCAATGTCAAGAAAAAATGTACCGTAAGTGAATTAGAAGTATCTAAGCAGTGTTCGTGCAAAGGGCTGGCACCCTGTTCAGGGATGGTTCCCGTCCTGCACCACAATATTATTTGCTTAATCATCAAAATCATTAGATTACTCAATAATATAATCGATAGTGACAGCCTTTCTGTAATTCTTACATCTCCCAAAAAGACTTAAACTCAGACACACATTTGAGAATGGAGCTTGGAGTACGAGTGCAGGCTCAGGTTATTTACCCAGGGTGAGACTTGTCTAAATGCATTTACGTTCACCAGATCTGTGCCCGTTCTTTCATGTGTCACCACTAGAGAAGAAACAGTATGAAATTTAATATTACAATTATAATGAACAAAATTATTATGCTTTTCAGTATTAGCACAGTACTGCTAAAATCACAAATACAAATTAGCAGCATTCACATTTAGCTTGTATGAACATGAAAAAAACACAGCTAATACCATATGCAAAGATATGAAAACTATATCAAATGTGTATTAACATGCAATATCTCCTTAGTGCTGTCACTGCTTTCCAGCATGTTTTCACTGACAAAACAAATCCACGTTGCTTGCTGTGCTTGCACAACTGTGTCTGGGAAACTGTCGCTAACTGGTTGACACTGGATGGTATTTAAAAAGAGTTTTTCAAAGTGTGGCAATCAACCATGGATGTAATGATGATAATTTTAAACTACAAACTGTCGGGAATTTTACTATGACTTCCCATGGGACCGGTAACCATTTAATCTCTAGTTACCAGTCACTACAGCAATGATAGGCATTCATTCACATGCTACATCAATGAGTAGTGGGGAGGCCCAAAGCCCTGTCAATGATTCATGGTTTCTCCCTCTTTGGGTCATCCTCAGTAGATACTCACCTTGGCTGATGGTGGGCACCCTACAAGCTTTGAGGTTTCGAGAGATGCTGTGACCCAGTGGTCTGGCCATAATGATTTGGCCCATATCAAGGTTACTAAACTCTTTATCCCAGCCCATTTCTTCGGTAGTCAATATATCCCAGACATAGATATTTACTAAATGGTCAACTTTCATTTCATGTGGGGGTACTCATAGGTGATTCTCAAGAAATCATTAAAATACAGTGACAGTAAAGATATTAAATATAAAACATATAATTAAGTTATATAATAATGTTTTGGCTCATCATTGCATATAATGGCAATTAATATTATATGGGTATGATGTGCCGTATATGGCTGTCACTATCAATTACATCAGTCATCAAGTAATCTGACTATACGAGTAATCATTTATAATATATTATATAATATTATAATACATTGGAACATGTCACGAGCCAACCAACCATTGCAGGGTCACCTATATGGTCAGTTTAAGGCACTTCAAGTCATTTAAGTTGCATGGACAGTGGAAGGTAACTGGAGACTGCCATACATTTTGACTGACATGCCAAAAAGCCATGCCTACACAGGATGAACATGAGAACTCCAAACCCAAAAAGCAGTCATGTGCAGCAACAGCACTACATGCTGTGCCACTGTGCCCTTCTCACAGGCTTGCACGACGTGTGACGTGATTATTGACATGGCATTTTATGTACATGCAATTGTCACATCACAAGGACCACAATAGTCTGCTGGGTTCAAACCATCAATATGTTGTGCTAAAGCATTTTTGGTTAGTCATAAACAAAATCTTTGCAATTTAAACAATGATTACTTTACAAAATAGAGTATACTATGTGTCAAAAAAATGATAATTTTTGCACGAGCTCTGAATGCAATTTCTAAGAACTGTTCTCATCCTTGCCGCTCGACTCAGTCATAAACCGTGCAGCGTGTTTATGAGATACTAAACAAACATGAGTGAAAAGAAGACCAAACAAGAACTCGTCATCAAAAGACGTTAGTCATCTGCTGGGAATATTTTGTATTTCATAGAGACAACATTGAGCAAAAGCAAGCGATTTGGCAGCAGTGCTTTGTGTTTGTTGACATAACTGGTGGTATCGTCATTAGTTATTTGACTTTCTTTTGGGCCATATAGTTAATTTGCAACTATTTAATATTGATTTAAAAATGATCAAATCAGCCCTACTCAAAATACACTATGTTCACACTAACAATATTATATGGTTAACATGTATCGTTATTGGGTAAGATGATGGGGTTAAGTGCGAGGGATAGCTTGTTTGAGGTATGATTATTTTGATGTGGAGGAATGGTACAAAGTAAATAAAGCAAAATGATTTATAGTCAATGTCATAACAAAGACTGGCTAGGCTACACAGAGGCTAAAAGGCACATGTGTATAGCTAACCTCACATTGTTTGGCAAATTTGTAAAACAGAAATGTCAGAAATGTACAAAAAAAGTTGTATTTGCATTTTAGTCGTGCTGTGGTGATATTTAAGTTATGCTTTGCAATGCTGACAAACGACTGCATTTTCAATCACTTTTAATGTGAAGTGCTTCTGGAGACTGGGATGGCCATTCCAGAATATTGCCCTTGTGCCTCTGAATGAATCCTTGGTAGATTTTGGACAGTGCTTTGGATCACTGTCATACTGAAACATCCAACCCATAACTTCAACTTCATGACTGAATCTTGAACATTCTTATCAAGAATCTGCTGATACTGGGAGGGATTAATGCGACCCTCAACTTTAACAAGGTTTCCAGTACCTGAGCTAGCCACACAGTCCCATAACATGATGGACCCTCCACCAAATTCTACAGTAAGCAGGAAGTTCTTCTCCTGGAATGCTGTGTGTCTTTTTGCCATGCATAATGTCTCTGGTTGTGACCAAATAACTCTACCTTAGTCTCATGTGTCCAGAGCATTTTTCCAAAATGTTTCTGACCTGTCCAAATGCACTTTTGCATGCCTCATGAGATACTTCTTGTGGCGAGTACTCAAAAAAGGCTTTTTGTGCATCACCCTTCCACCGAGCTGTTCCCAGTGCAAAGTGTGCTGCACTATGGAATGACACCATCAGCAGCTAGATGTTGTAGCAGCTCTTTGGAGGTGGTCTGTGATTTGTTAGCGACCTTTCTAACCAGCCTTTGCTGGTGCCTTTCAGATATTTTTCTTGGCTTACGGCTTACTACAGCTTTCCTTCACAAGGACTGTTCCTGTGGCCTTCCATTTCCTCACTTTATTTCTGACTGTGGAGACAGTCCAGACCTTTGTGATCATTTCTAGTACCCTTCTAATTCATAATGACAAATTTTCTTAGTTTTTAGGTCAGTAGAGAGTTCTTTAGAGGTTCTCATGTGGCCACTGTCTAAGAGAGATCCAAGGAGAAGCTCAACTAGCAATTATCTATGTTAACCTTTTTCATGATTGGTTGCATCTGTCTTTGTAGTTAAAGCTCTGAGGAGCTAATCAAAGCGATTTTGTGCTGCCACCTGTCAGCACTGAATGACTACACGTCTTAAAATTAATGCAATTAAACTTTTGCACATGCCATTTTTTTATATTTTATTTAATGCAAATCAATAATGCTACACTGAGAATTTTGGTCTGATAAACACCGCCTTGTCTGCATTTCTCCAGACCAAAAATGGCATATTGCTGTGATCTCTTGTATGTTTAGATGGCAAATGACTGTGTCCTCAAGTTAGCTGCTGCAGTCACTTTTTCACCCTCTGCTGCCCCTAGTCTCCGGTGTTTCATTCCTCTGCTGCCACCTCTCGCTGGAGTTCCAGTTTTGGGGCTATTTGTATCTGGTCTATGGATGTAGATTTTGATCCATATAATGTTTTTCTGAAATAAGATCCGTCAAAGATCAAAAAGAGAAAATAAAATATCATCAAACGGGGTTATTCTGTTCATAAGGTCAAGATTTTGGTGGGATCTGTCCCAAAATTTGACCAATTCTAGATCCTCACTCCATAAAACATGTCTCCAAAGTTATGCACCAAATATAATTTGAGTTATACTGAAAAGATCAAGGGTGTGAAACTACCCTATTTCCTTTATGCAGAGATACTTTCTGGATGATTGGTCTCAAAATTTGAACATTTTCAGTTTAGTGCCCATTCCATGTGCCTGCAAAGTTTGAGAAAGATTAATAAAACACTTTTATAATTACAGTGGAACCTCAGAACTTTATTCCGCTCAGAACTCCGGATCAAATCATAAAAAGTTCAAGTTGTGATTGAATTTTCAATGGAAAACCAATTAATTGGTTCCCGGCCCCCCCAAAAATATACCTAAATATGTTTTTTTTAGCATTTAAACAAAATTAACCAGATATACAGTACATACTGTACTAAACACATCTAAGCACATTTATCAAAAAAGTAATTTGTAAAGTAAGAAAATAGATGCATCCAAACAATGCGTCATGCCCCAATCGTCCGCTCCTTCTGTGTGCCACGCCCCCTTGCTAACCCCATGTGGAATCCCCGTGTGATCAGCTATTTCTAATTGTTTTCATTAGCCCTCTGCAATTCGTCCGCATTTCAGTTTGTTTCCCCAATCCGGTCATTGTATTGCCAGTTTGCGTTTTGCCTGCCTTACCTGTAATTAAACCCCGCATTCCCCGATACCCTTATGTCTGCGCCTTTGTCTCTGTTCCATCCCCGCTCAACAATATTATAATTGAATGAATAAATAGTTTATTATTAATATTAAAATAATGAATAAGAATTTTTTATTTTTAATTATTTTATTATATAATAATTACTGTTACTGTCTATCATTGTCTAAATGTAGTTTTACTGTTTAAATATATGTATTTAGTTAGCGTAAACATGCACGGTGCTATCACAGCGAATGCAAGGCTGAGACTGAAGCTTTACCCTTTGCTTCCGCTGAGAGACATGCGCGTGACTCGTTTCACCATGGGTACAAGTTATCTTAGGTCAGTGTTCATGGTTTGACTTCTGAGATTCAGATCAAGCTCCAGGTATTTTTTTTTTTTCAAAATGGTTGGTTCGACTTTTAAGAAATTCGAGTTCTAATGAGTTCGAGAACTGAGGTACCACTGTACTGTGTTCACAAGACCAAGCACCTTCAACAGGTGAGGTCCTTCACTGCCATATAACACTGCTGCTTCTTTTTGTGGTAATAAGTCTCAAAATTGAAAATCAGGTGTAGATCATCCATATCATGTTTTTGTAAAATAGTGATAAGATTCATGAAATACTTCTTGGCTTCTCACAATCACAAGTTCAACTGTCATCTGCTATCACCCTTCCTATTGCTGCCACTAAGTGGTACTGCTTCAATTTTAGGGCATGTTCACATCTCTCACCTCACCCATACAATGTTTGTCAAAAAAGTTTGAAAAAAGTCTTTCAAATTCTTTTTCAGTTTTTGCTCTAAGATGTGTCAAAACTGGCCTTTTGTTTTCTATCATTATATGGTGCTATTTCAATTATGGGTTAATCAGTCTCATAATTTATGCAGTACCAGTTAATCACCCATACAATGCCTTTGCATTGTTTGAAAAAATGTCATAATTTTTTCCCATTTTCCCATCATCCATTGCTTTTTTATACTACTCCCGTTGTCTTGCACAATAACGTGTGTTTTGTTTAGTGGGATCTTCCACTAAACGCTACTTCCATCTCTCAAAATTGCAAAGGTATTCACATAGGGCCGGTTAACCGAAAAAGGATTAAGACTAGTTTTGGACTAAATTGCCAATTCAATGGAGATTCACCATTGTAACTCAAAGCTAGTCTAGGCTTAATCCTTAACTGGGAAACTGGCCAATAATGTCATAGCAGGAGGATGCCATAGCAAGTGGAAGTCACTGTGCTCACACCCACTTAGTGGTGGCAGCATTAGCGTTCAGCTTGAATACCACAAAATGCACATCTATAATGGGTAAGAGCTGTCATGCAGTTGATTGTACAAATTGATTTAACAAGAAATATGAGCTGTCTTTTTACAGACTGCTGAAAACTAAAAATTAAGTGGATGTCAATATGATTGATACCCAATTCATCTATTAGGTATGAATCAGTGCTGATACTGATCCGAATATGGGATCGGTGCACCTTTAATTAATTTGAGAAAAATTCCCCCAAAATTAAGCAGCAGCACTAGGTGGCAGGAAAGGTGGCAGGTACAGAAAACACTTGATCCGGTGAAAAATAAAAAGCATTTCATGGATCTTTTTTTAAACTTTGTACAGGTCAGTGGTTCAGGGCTCCAGATGGCAACTAACATGGTCACCAGTGTGACTTGATTTTCTATTTTGCAACTAGTTTTTTCATTCTAGTCGCTACTCTCTCTCTCTCTCTCTCTCTCTAAGAAAAGTTTTTAATTTAACACGCAAAATGACCAAACAAAAAGTTTCTGAGTTTCTCAATGCCCACTCATCCAAATCCTATCTTGTCTACTTCTGAACGAATTAGTACCGGTACTGAGAAAATGTAATAGCAGGTCATGACTTCTTGTAAGACATATTGCTGTTGAATTTTTGTATTGTATATTTTGGCACTTAAATCACCACAAAAACAATGATATTCAATCCCATTATATTCAAGAGAAGACTGACATTTCTACGGTCGATATCTCCAAAACTAGGCAACCTCCAACAGAACAAGCTAGATGAATAGATAGCACTAAAGCCCTTCTAAAACACCTCTTTTTCTGTTTTGGGGTGAACTGTCCCATTAATGTTGATGAGTGCGTGGCAGAAATACATTTTCAATTTTGGGTGCTCGTTGTGTTTCTTTTCTATAGCAATATTTCTTGTGGTGTAATTAGTACCAGTACTGAGAAAATGTAATACCAAGCAGCTTTCAAAAATGTAGTACTGTGTTGCGTTTTCAGTACCAGTATCGTGTGTAACAATAGTTACCACTGTAGCCTCACAATTTTAGTGTTGTGCGTTTAACTTCTATACTTGTCTCAGGGTTTGCGTAATTTATGTTCTTGCCATCATTGCATAAATTTTCTCCATATATTCTGGTTTCATCCCAGTCGAAAATCAAGTTGTGAACTAACTTCTCTAAACTGCCCATGGCATGTAACTAGGTATCTGAGCACATAGCAGATGGAGAGCACACCCAGCACGTGTCCCGCTTTCTTCCTTTTGCCTCTTAGGATACATTCCAGGCTCATATCAACCTTGCACAGGATAAGTGGAGAAGGATTGATTAACAAAATGTCCAAGACATATCTCGCTGGAATTGTTGTGACAACACCTGAAATGTGTAATTTCTGGATGATAGCCCACAATGGTGGAAGCTGGTAAATAAAAAAAACTTGCAGAAAAAGTTGCTAAATGCAGACAAATGGTTGTAAATGATGTAGCACTAGCTATTGAATTCAAAGATTCATTTACAATATTAGTTGCAATAACATGTTTTAATAGTTCTCCAGTTTTAGTGTGATTGCAGATATGCTCACAAGATGTTTTTATTAAATAATACATTAGGACAAGGCAAAGTGGATGAAATTTCAAATGTAAATGTTTTCAGAATAAAATTTGTGCTGGTAAACCCAAGATTCTGCAGAAATAGTTTGTAAAAATCACCTAATATTAAGATTTTATATAGACTTCATATTTCATCACATGAATGATTTTAAAGGGACTTAATGAAAGCAATACTTTTCAGGTAATTCTCAATTTTTCATTATGTTTAAGAACCCGGAGAGGCAAACAGTTGATTAAGAATGACAACCTTTAAATTAACAACTTCGCAAGTAGGCAATGTATGAAAGTCCAGGAGTAGCAAAGGATGCACTCCACTTTTTGACAAAGACCTTTAAAACATTTATAGCATCAGTTTATCTAGAGCAGGCACAGTGCACCCTGCACTGAGGCAGAAACAAAAGTTCAGTGATCATGGACTATTAAGGGGAAATCATGCCTGTACGACAGGCCAGCTAGAAAAACAATGTGCCACCAAAAAACAAAATAATAAATAGATGCTGTTGGCACAACAACAATGTATTCCCTGGGCCTTCCCATTACCCCCGGCCTCCATGTAATCCCCCACTCCAAGCACACCCCCAACTTCTACGTCTACCCCTCCAACACTAGGCTTGGGCAGCTCACCATAGATAAAATTTGCCAAACAAAAATGCCACTGTATACTACGAAAATTACCTCCTAAGCTTACCCTAACACTTTCCCTAACTCTCCATAAAATCCTTATTAAATCCCCAATTTGTGAGACTTGTCCGGTCAGGTTCACCAGATCAGCGTTTGCTCCTTCATGCGCCATATTGACTAGGACTAGGGCTATGTAATATGATTAATTTCCCCCACAATAAATTTTGCCAAACAGCTACAGGACTGGTACTGATATAATTTTTTTTGTTTTAATAGCGGTGCACCAATATGGAAATTTCAACTGAATCTGAAAAAATCAACCACAATGTTTCTTGCCAGACATCAAGACCTGGTTATTGAAGATAATCCCCATACTTTGTAGTGGGCAGTTTAATGGACAAACTATTTTCTTCTACCGATCTCCACACATCAATCATGCCACTGAGCAGAAGATATCACCAGGGTGTTGGTGCTCGTCATTCATGATTTCTGGTAATAGACGTTGCTGTTGAATTTTTCAAATGTATTTTTCTGGTGCTTTAAGCACCACAGAAAGATGCCATTCACTCCCATCCTATTCAAGAGAAGCCCAAGATTTCTTCGGTCAATATCTTCAACTCCCAGCAGAACAACCTAGATGGATAGATAATACTAAAGCTAATAACTTTTTCAGTTTTGGGGTGAACTGTCCCTTTAAGAAAAACCTTTATTTTGCTGGGGAAAAAACAAAATAAAACATGACATTTCTGGACAAAGAAATAAATAAAATCTGAAGCACACTGCTCCAGATTTCACACTTTCCTCAATGTCCTTACATGTGGTGCCTACTTTTATTAAATGCTCTTCCTTACAAACTAGTTTTGTAAAACAAAGGGACAAAAGGCAATCATTTGTCTGCAAAAAACAAATTCACAAAAGCTAATCCAATTTCACCTCACTTTTACTGAATAACTGCAACTGCTGCCAATCTACTGCTGTCATTTTGCTGACAAACTTCAGTAAAACTAACTTACACAGCGACATCCCCAAGCCAAAAGACCTAATGCTCCAGTAGTCTAATCAAAACAAAGTAACATTTACATAAACTGAGGCTGGAGAGAAAACAGTCAGTCCTGGAGCAATTCAGGTTAAGGGTCTTCCTCAAGGGCCTAACGATAAAGTCACTCTGCTAACATGAAGTCAGATCCGTGATCCTTCCGATCATGGACAGAGTCCAAAAGCACACTGCCTTAATCTACTATATCCGACCATTTAATACTACTGATCAAACAATCTGTTGCCACCCTGACATAAACACATGCTTTCATGCGGTTTATCATCTGGTTCAGCAGCAGACAGACCAAAGACCCTCAAGATTTTTTTTAAATAATCAAAGCATGCATATCTGCACCTGTGAAGACCTAGTCCTGTCTGTCACATCAAGCATGCAACCAACCAGATCTCTGTAAATATCCCAAAGTGAGAAAGATATTGTCAAAGCAACCAGAACTGGACACAAAACACATTTACAAAAGTGTTACATGAGGCCAATCAAACATCTGAGAAGGAATTAGGAAAATATTTTGAAAATGGCATCATTGAGGAACATATATGGTCAAGAATGTGGAATTCATTTAGCCACTTAAGCTACATGCAATGAAACATATCACATACAACTAAATTTATACATGTCTTCCATGAGAGCCAGATGTGAAAATAAGAAAAGTGATGGGAAAATGAAGGAAACATTTACATTGTCTAAGATAACAGGGTAGGTTCTGCTTAAAACAAGAGATTTACTATTCAATTTTAGGAAGTCATCATTCAAATAATATTCAATTTTCCCTGACCCCTCCCTACAATCACAAAAGATAAGAAAAATGAATTGAATCCATAGAAAATGAGAAATTACTAGTTGCTGCAAAAGGATTACATAAAACATTTAAAAGTAGCTTGAACAAACTGAACCAAAACAAATTAAACCGAAGAGAGAATTCAAGCACAGTAACATACAACATTGTTCAACAGCCTGTACCTTGAGCGATTTATTATTTTTAGCAGCACAATCCTAACAAAGCTCCTCTGGCTTATAGACTACTACATTAATTTAATTCCAAACAAAATTAGACATCATTCGTTGCCCACAAAAGGATAACTTAAAACATTGAAAGTAACCTTGAAACGATGGCTGAACAATACTAGAAAATTTCACGCTGTGATATCTGAAATCATCATGATAAATATTATGATATTTATAAAAGAAGAGCTGAAAATTTACTCAAAATATACTATACTAAATATGCCAAATAAAGCTTTTGGTAGGTTATTACGTGCCGATAGATTCAGTCTTTATTGATAAAAGCAAGTCAGTTGTTCACATTCTGCTTAACTAACAAAAAGTCAATTCACTCTTTTTTTTAATTTTAAGAAGATGAATTACAAGAACATTTTCAATGACCACCTAAATGTATAAATAAAATTAACAGCAGAAGCATAATCAGATTATCTTACACTTGTTGCCGCAAGTGGCACCAACAGACACTGGGCAGTGCTAGCAAATCATTGCTTTTACTCACTACCTTCTATATGCAAAGTTGGTACAATGAAAGTCTAGTGGTGATTAGTTCTTGTTTTCCTCACTCAATTTCTCAAACATACCAATATTTTCCCCAAATAAAACTTGACAAGTATCCAGCTCTTACCTCATTGCCATGTTTCTGCAAAAACTCAATTTCTTGCTGTGTGAAGGTTGTCATGGAAATGGACTTCACCCTGTGTGGAGGGTTCAATCCTCGTCTTAAAGAGAGACAGAAAGACCATATTAATACACCACAGTAAAACAGAACATATAAAGATACAGTTGAAACCAGATATTTACATACACTTCAGAAAAAACACAAAAAAAACTTTTTTTTACTGTCAAACATTAAATCACAGTAAACTTTTTCTGTTTTAGATCAATAAATATGAACATATTTTTTGCATTTTTTATATGCCAGAAGAGAGAATTTTCTGGATTTTTTTTTTTCTATTACTTTCATCAGTAAAAAATTTGCATACACTCCCTTAGTATTTTGTAGAATTTCCCCCAAACTGTTTCACTTGGGCCAAATGTTTTGGGTATCCTTCAACAATCTTTCTACAATAGGTTGCTGGAATTTTGGCCCACTCCTTTTGACAGAATTGCTGTAACTGGGTCAAGTTACCTCAGAACTCGAATTTAATACATTCAGAACTCCGGATCGAATCCTAAAAAGTTTGAGTTGTGATTGAATTTTGGAATTTTGGTTTTGGAAATTTTATTTCTTGGGGTAAATGGAAAATTGTAGGACTTTAATGGCTACTCCAGTGTCGTGATATGGTGCCGCTGGCAATTTCTTTGAAGAGCATTACATACATAAAGATAAATCATTAGGTCTACTTCAGCTAAATAGTATCTAAAAACAGTAACGACAAGTTCAATTCAAGTCAATTAAATTTTATGTGTTTATATTGCAAATTTTCCTAACAATGTCTCAAAGCACTTTACATTATCCCTGCCCAACGTCCCCAATGAGCAAGTCAGAGACAACAGTGGCAAGGAAATCTCCCTAAAAGGAAGAAATCAGATTCATAGGGGGTGGACATCCTCCAGGGGCTGGCAGACGAGGTCAAATGAACAATCTGGCAAAATCCTAATTTAAACAGTCCAAACTTTAAGATTTGAGTCTCAGTATTTGATGTTTGTTTCTATTTTCTCTATTCTATTTTGAAACCAATATTTATAGTTGTCATTTAATTATGGTTTTTACAGTTTGGTTAATGATTACAACCTTGCCTTGTATACTCTGCATAGTCTATGGGTAGTTTTGACGTATCTCTTATGAAGGAATTAATTTCTGCATACCGTCACCTTGGCCTTCAGCAGATAAAGCATCAAAAACACACCATCAACTAAATGGAAAAACCACCACAGACATAAGATTTCCCCTTTCTTCCTTATCACACATTCTAATGTAACCTGTAAAATGAGCAGTGGTCACTAAATTATGCATTTTGCTATTCATGGTGTTGACCTGGTTAGGTTCAACAATTACTTTAATATGGACCTTCAACATGCAGAATAAGGACGAAAGAGAGAGGAGAAAAAAATGTGCACACAACCATTACGAGACCAGCGAGAACAAATACCAAGTATCACAAAGCTGAATTTTAGGACTAGCAAGATAACTTGTTAGATTTAAGATTCTTTAGTTTCTGAAGAAAAAATCTGCATCCATACTATTGTTATCACTAGCATCAAAAAACCCTTGTGCGTCCACAATGCCCTATATAAAAGGCAAAAGACATAGCCTGTGATTCATCTTAGCCTACACTGGGCATGTGCACTTACCAACTTTACATTCTGTTTGTGGTAGCTTGAGGAAAACACGTCATTTGCACATTCTTTGTCCAACCAATTTTTTTTCTATAATTCAAGTAGTGGCGAAGAATATATTTTCAATTATTTATATTGACTTTGATTTGTAATAAAGTTCAGTTTTTCTAAACACCTGACTGTTGATTAATCTCAAACATAAACATGCGTTTAAAGTAAATGCATGTATTTTATTTAGCAAGAGCAAAAAATCACAGTACTGTAGTGTCACAAACAGTGGTACATAAATGCTGCTATGTAAGTTACCAATACCCACAGCTTGTCATTTTCCAGTATGTACTGGCGTGACTAAGACTGCTTTTCAAAAAATAAATAAATAAATGAAAATACATAGTCGTCTTATTTGAGGGTTAAAATTTAAATGTTAAAAGCAGATAGGGTAAATTATCTGCCTTCTTGCTAAAAGTAGTGACATACTTCAAACGTAATTAATGTAGATTCAGCAATACGATGTTGTAGGAGCAGTTATCCCAGGGTCTCCAACTCCGGTCCTGGAGAGCTACCATCCAGTAGGTTTTCTATCATACCTGGCTTATGATGAGCCACACCTGTTCTCAGGTAAATACCAGGAACAGGTGTGGCATATCAGAAGGCAAGTGGGACAGAAAACCTACTGGATACTAGCTCTCCAGTGGCCTATACTACGAAGCGGGGTTACTGGCTTTTCGGGGTAACTTGTCGGATTTAAGGTACAACAGTTTAAATGGCCTT
>JAODUD010000036.1:17095178-17115016 GCA_026784285.1 Stomatorhinus walkeri
CCCCCCCCCCCCCCCCCCCCCCCCCCCCCCCCCCCCCCCCCCCCCCCCCCCCCCCCCCCCCCCCCACGGCCAGAAGTATAAGTAGGGCTGCAAGTAACGATTATTTTCATAATGAATCTGACAATTATTTTTGATTTATCGATTATTAATGGGGGGGATCTAGGGCTTTTGATCGTCTATGGGTATTTTGATCGTCGTCTAGTCATCGACGATTAAAAAATTATAAATTGCATGATTATAAAATAGCTCCTATTTAGCTGCCAGCTTTTACATTTAGCATGAGGTTATTGTTCGACTTGAATGCCGTGAAAAAACATAAAATGGGAAGGAAATGTAGTGCAAATAGATTTAACACAAAATAGGGGCTATCTTTTTAGATTGCCAAAAACTAAATAAGTAAGTACAGGCCGTGGATTGGTCACACATGGCCGATACCCGATCGATCAAATAGGTCTGGATTGGCACCGATACCGATCCGAATTTCTGACACAATCTTTGTTATAATCAGGGGTGGATATAACTGGTACGCAAGTACGCATTCACCTTTAAAAGTGATACGTGCAGCAATCCATTGCTGTGACAGTGCAAATGCATTTTATGCAGATTTGCGCTGATATGACAAGAAATTATCATGCATTTTAACCTGTATATGCTAATTAGTACTTCATTAGCGGTATAGAGGTTAAAATGCATGTAATTTCTCGTCATAGCAGCTATTTATATGGCCTGTGTTTGTAAATAATCTCATTTAAAGCAGGCTGAAAAATCCCACGATCCGAGCCCAAAATACGGGAACTTTAAAGCAGCTTCCCATTGCCATTCCTCTGTTAACAGCAAGAAAACAGACTTCAAAACTGCTGTTATTTATTTGTTTTCAATGGAGTATAAGCTCTTGCAGCACTTGCGACATCGGAACCACTGTCCTGAATCTTGAGTTTCGGAGTTTTGGCTTCTTTATTTAAGCAATGGGTTTTCTCCACTGTTTTCCGACCTTTTTTAGCTACTATTAGCATATGAGACACTTCATATGACGCACCACTGACTTCCAAACATAACTACGTTCTATTCCAATCTTTTTTGGAAATGTAAAATATAACACTACTAGCCTATTATGCCCTATTAATAATGATAAATAATAATAATAATAATAATAATAATAATAATAATAATAATAATAATGGATACGCCAGGCAACAAGAAGCCCGTGCCATTCACCCTTTTGCAGACCTCGTCTTTGTTTTGGGACATTAAAAGCCTTTGAGACTGATGTGGCACTAAATGCTGGGGAATTATTTTCTCCTTACTATGAAGTTTGGCATCTTAAACATGCGTCGGGAAATAGCTTGCAGCCTGTAGGATACTCCGCAGCCATCAATGTTTAAGCGAACTGTCAAAACCATAAGGTTTATTGTTTATTTTTATCTTTAGGAAGAATAATTAAATCGTAATTAAACAAAAGAAATACAGCCTTTCCAGCCCCCCCCCGTTTTTTCCTTCGGATCGACATAAATCTCGTTATTAACCTTTAGTGCACTCAGTCGATGGAAATCCGTCATAGCGACAGAAAACTTTAATCCATGTGTCCCAGACTTTAGTGTTTAATACGTGAGGATGCCGGATTTGTGGCCACCATTCTTCTTCCTGTCTCTGAATGCTATTGCGCAAGAGCGAATCCCACCAGTGTAGTGTATTGGTGCAGTCTATTGGAAAGTGGTAGTATTACACAGGTAGAAAGGAAGGAAAACATCTCACTCCGTTTAAAAATACGTCTGGCGACAATTATCGACAATCAATGTCGTCATGGACTATTTTTGTCAATTATTATCGACTATGTCATATAATTGTTGCACCCCTAAGCAAATCAATTCGATTTCCAGCACTTTCTAACACTTTCTGGTACATGTAGCAACATCATTTTCATATGTAGCCGATTGTGTTGACATCTTTCCCAGATAACCACAACTTCACCTGTGTTCATGTGCACACCCGTGCATGCGTGAAGGGGCAGGGCGAGTAATATGGTCGGTAGTAACGTCATTCGTTGCACTTGAGGTGAGAAGTTATCCAATCCGACAGTAAACGGCTCATTAATAAGAATATTCTCGGAGTTGTGGTCTCGGCTGGTCTCAATAAAATCCTGAGTCAATGACAAGAACGAGTACAAATATGGCTGATTCAAAGACAAGATCAAGACCTTCAAAAACTAGTCTTGAATACTACAACATTTGATATCACTATTAATTTCTATCATGAAGAAATGAAGCAGTGGTGTAGTAGTAACAAGAAATTTAAGGTGAGTAAACTATATGCAGAGCAATATACGGTGGGTAATTATTCATATCCTTAACAGTGATCTCAAAAAGGGTGAGTAAACGCTGTTTTGTAAATTTAAAAGATGCGTAAACGGCATTTATGTGCATTTACCCTCCACACCACTGAATGAAGCATTTGCGTTAATCTGAATTGCATAAAATAAATTAAACTCCACAATGTCACATCAGTGTCTCTCCTACCTAATTTCAGCTAAATATCGTCAAATATTTTAATTCTGCCAGAAATGGTAGTAAGACTCTGCCGTGTCCGACTTTTTTATTCAATTCTTCCAGAATTCATCACTTAAGCTACTCAAGGCACGGCGTTGGTTCTCATCTCCTTTTTGTTTTACGACGGTCGGCATCCAGCTTAATGGTGCTTTACTGCCACCACAGCTTTGGTTAGCTTACTGCTCCCGAATTAGTGGGTAGCTACTGTACTTACGCGCATAATAACATAGACCCAGCTAATCAATTATTAAATTAGTTGCCAACTATTTTAATAGTCGATTTTAATCGGTTTAATCGATTAGTTTTTGCAGTCCTAATTATAATATTTGAGGGACACATACCAAACTGTGGGTGTACTGTTACACCCCCAGTACCTGCAGGTTATTATACTATGCTGTTTCATACAGATAAATAATCAAGCATAATGCACTATATAGGAAGTTTATGTGTTTATTTAGCAGATGAAAGAAAGAAAGCAGAAGAAACTGCTGTAACCTTTATCGGCACTTCTCATATCTGTTTGCTTCTTTTTTTTATACAGTGGAGAGTAATGGTGATGAGTTTGATCATGGAAGAAATATGTTTTACATGTTTCATTTTTTATTCATCAGCACAGAGCCCTCTCAAAATCCATCTAATAAAATCACATTCATAGTGATCCCCCTCTCCCCCGATAGGCCCCAATACTGTCCTTACCATACAGAGTGCAGCCCTTGTACACATTTTTATTAACAACTGGGTGGAAGTGCACAACAATCAAGGGTATACACTTTATAAACTTAATAGGATGTTTTATCGTTCTTCTAGTAATTTGATGTATCAGAATGATCATAATGTGACACCTGGCACTAATAGGGTATCTGCTGGAGTGCAGTGAAGCTTAATTTATTGAAATTATTACTCTTACAAATTAGATGCATATGAGATGAAAGCCTCCTGAAAATCTCATGAAATCAGTGGCATAATTCACCATTAACAATACTTAACTGTTTTTTCCGAACTGGCATGGTCACAGTACCTGTAGAGTGTCTGTATCAAGGTCACAGCACTGCTATCATGGCAACACTGATTCTACCAAGAAAATTTGCACAGTGGCAGAGCTGGTGGTATACATTTAAATTATACACACATACACACACAAAGATATACATATATTCACACAAACTTTCTTTTAGAATATTCTTCATCTTGCATCCCACAGTTGAGAACCACTGACCTGTACAATGTTCCAGGGAAATTTGCAAAAAGATCATGAAAAACACTTAGATGGGTGACAGCTGTATTCACAAGACGGCTGCTAAGCCTCCTTATCCACCCTCTGCTTCCACCTAGTGCAACAGCTCTAATTTAGGGGAAATTTGCCTCATATACATCAAGTATAGATTTTCATCCAAAAAAGTTTTTGTAATGTGGCAATACCATCCACTAAAAGTGTAAAGAGTCACGAGATCAAATAGGTTGATCTGTCAACAAGGTCAAATGTGTTCTGCAATCAATTCAGTTCAATTTTATTTATATAGTGCATGCTCACAACCTTACATTGTTTAAAAACACTTTACATTATCCCTCACCAAAGTCTGCAGTGAGCAAGCTACAGGCAACAGTGGTAAGGAACCCCCCCCCCCCCCAGTAGAAAGAAACCTTGGGAGGAATTAGACTCAAAAAGGTGGAGCTCATCATCCAGTGGGCAGCAAATGAACAAAATGACAAAATCCTAATTTATACTGTTCAAATTTTAAGATTCAAGGCTAAATGCAGAGGAGACAGGTGATGATGCTGCTTCTGATGACAGGATGAACTCTGGTAAAGCAATCACACATCCCTTTGCTGCTACTGAGAAGAGTTTCGTAAATTTTGGTGACATTTATCTTAAAATATGAACAAGTTCAGGGGTCTCGTTTATCAAGTGCAAGTACAAACAGTTTTGTATTTGAAGTGGGCGTAGGCATATTTTTATGCATAGAATAATATTTAATCAACATTTTCCAGAGCACAGAAAATTTAAGAACACTCCCAACTACGCATACACAAACCCTGGTGCCATTTTACAGTAAGGCTACCCATATAAAGAGCTTATGAATGGATTATAATCTTTTTATTAATTAGGTGGTAACACTTTGTAAATTATCAATAGACAATTCTAAACAAGTTAACAGTTCTCTTTACTGAGATACTACCATTTACAAGTGACAAAAGGGAGCCATATTTTAAAGTTGTATCCAAACCCCTAGCTGCAGAGAAGCATAAAAAGCAAAACGATCGGTGCAGACTCCCAGTAAAGTCATGCAAATGACAAGGAATTGTTCTTCAGTCATATATGGTCCATGCCCAAATAAATAATATTTCTCCATAAATATATGCTTTACGAGACAACTGACATATCCAGCAGAATTCATATTTGTCAGCATTTACTTGCTGGTGTATGATACACATTACTTGCTGCAGGCAGCTAAGCGCAACACACAAAACAATGCTACTGATCTCTGATAATCTGGTTTCATCCATGAGTGATGGAGCTGCACAGTCAGTGTCACGATCTGGAGTGATTCCTGTTAGGGATGTTTCGTCTATGGTGGCAGCTGTTTTACCATCCAGAGCTGACAATGACATGGTGTTTGGGTCACCCCCTGTGGCCCAGACATGAGATCTCTGGGTTGCATTCATTTTTTGGTGGACATTTTCAAATGGATCAGCTTCTTCCGCACTTCAACTGCCATTCTCATTATAGGAGACACAACATTAACTGTGTGTGTCACCCGTCCCCATGCTAGGTCCTCCTCCTTCTCTGACAGGCCGCTAGTAAAGTTGCTAAAAGGTAACTGTTTTTGTCCTCCTCATTCTTGGTGAAGTTCTGTTTCTTGTTTTAAGCCCCTTAATTTTTTTCATAACTTCTTACTATCAAAATACAGATAAAAAAAATCCAAATATCAATGTTCATTTTGTATGGCTGTTCGTACGCATGACTGATAATTTCCAAGTTGCCCTTGTGTATTAGCGATTCATATGTACACATCAAGGACTTGTTCTATGCACATTTTTATAATAGTCTTGTCTGCCAAGGTTAAGAAACATATATCGAATACTTCTTGAGTTATCATGCTGACAAGATGAAGTATCTGAGGCTGCCCTTCTTGTTGACATTACTGTTTCAGTTTTGGGACAATTTGTCTCAAAATTTGATGACATACAAATTTTCAACCATACAATGCGTCTCCAAAGTTTGAAAAAAATCCATAAAATTCTTTTAGACTAACTTTGTTAACCAAACAATGTATTTTCTACAGCCTCCATGTCTTTCATTTCCACTCTGGCTGGCTACTTCATTTATGAAGGAATTTGTCAAAAAAGTATAAAAAAGTATAGATCTTTATCCATGTGCCTGTAAAGCAGTAATAAGATACAAATAATTTGACTTATTGCATTTACAGAACAAATGTCTGCAGTGATTCTTTTATTTGCTATCATTAAGTGAAGTTGCTTCAGTTTTTTTCCAAACGTCAAGCAGGTCCAGAACCTTCACAAAATTTTTAATTTATGCTAACAAGATCAAGTGTTAAAACTGCCCATTTCTTAATGTAGCTATGCAACACTATCAATTTTAGTGAAATTTGTCTCAAAATTGAATTGGTTTCATTTTGACACCCATAGAATTTGTCTTCATAGTCTGAAAAAGATTTCTGTAATATATTTTGAGTTATCGTACCAACACGAAAATGTCCGTGATGCCTGACTGGTTCCAAAGCCATATGTATTCCCCTTCCAGGGAATATGATAAAGTGACAATTCACATATACAAAACATCCACAAAGAGTCTTAAAAATACTCTCTGCAAGAAAAACCATGAAATAGCCAGACAAGGAAGAACCAATTTTTCTTCAGCGGTCAAAACCATAATACTTCATCCAGGCAACAGGAAAAATGCAGTCATGAATGAAAAACAAGCATTTAATTCAGATTTATAAGTACCAAACAACAAGTAAGATGTGTAGCAACTAGGGGTGAGGAAATATCAATTTTATGAGTAATCACAGTTTTGGTTTTGATGATTCAATATTGATTCACAAAATCCCAAGATCAATCTAGTTCATTTAGCCATTTTCCCTGTGTCTGAAAATTTTACTTGCATCCGTCCTCTTATCGTATAGGTGGCGCTAATTTTTACTCTCACCGACAGAAGGATTGCAATAGTAGTGTCCAATCACCTTGCGCTGCCATCTTGGTGTATTGTCAGTCATGATAATGGAGTACTCCAACCACGAGAATGCAAGCTAGTTACAGTAATTAGAGCTTTATTCTCACACCTGTCATTTTCAGTAAATTACTTATGGTGATGCAAAATAGCATTAGGCCTACACGAGAGCAAAATAAATAAAACAATATAAAAGCAAACAATAAGGAAAAATGATAATTGGATATGACCTGTCATTTATGATATTATTATAATCAATATTAATATAATTACCCATTTTTTCCTGAACATCGAAGTAACACAAACAAATGAAAGTGACTGAAAGTCTGTAGGTATAAGTAATATTTCTGGCTGGGTACAATAATGGCAGAGGGGAAGTGTGGGTGAAATATTTCAGTGTATTCACAGGTAAGTACAAGAATAAGTCTCATTTTTATTATATATTGTTTTTCGTTATTTATATAGTGTAATGGTAACTTAATAATGTTGTTTTGCAGTGTTAACACTACAGTGCTGCCTGTTATTGTTTTTACAACAGATCAGGTTTGATTGCACATCAGTGAACGTGTATTAAATGCAGAGTGAAGAGAATTCAGCTGAGCACTTGTGAATTGAAATTGAAACAAAATGGAAGGTCACGACCGATTCCTAGCCCTAAACAATACCTGTATGTTCCTCAAATAAAATGATTCATATTTGTGTTTTGGCACATATCTTTAACTTAAAGTATTTCTGAGTTTTAGACTTGCCTACTGTTATTTGCAGATACTTTTCAATCAGAAGTCATATTTTTGTGATTTGAAAGAGACTATTTGGTTTTGCTCTTAAAGAACTATACCAGTGTGTTCCTCACATAAAAAGATTTTAGTATACAAGCCTTTGGCCTCTCTTAAGTGGTTTTCAAAATTTGTTTCCAGTTACTCCACATTTGAATAGTGTTCCATTTAGAACATTTTGCACAATATGGAAAGCTACTATGTAGTACTCCGTATCTCATTCATATCAGACTGACATCGAATCAGAACAAAATCAAATATGATTGAATAGAATAGTTACCTTGTGTATTGAAATCGAACTGGGGAATTACCCAGCAAGTTTGCAAAGGTTAAAGAATGAAAGTTATGGTTGTGCTCCAAAGTTTGGTCCAAGTGTTTCTAGATTTCTGTGTGCATACAGTACCAACCCCCTAAAAGACTGAAAAGCCACCCACACATGCACAACTCCTACTCAGATCTACTAAGCACCAGTTTGCCCAGTGATCACACAAGCAGCTATAGGGGGACAAATTGATTTGTATGTGAGTGACTGTGAGCCATAAATTGGTTAATTATAAAACACATTATGTATCTATTAGTAAGTAGACTTTTGAGAGTCATTCGACCACACCACCTTACTTTTCAGATAGTTTTACAAAAGCCACTTTGTTATGAGAACAAGCAGAAATCTAGTCTAGTAGCAAGCTCCAAAATCCTATATTCTTTCAAGCAATCAGTGACAACTCAATTGCACAACTGCCCGGAAATAGTACATCCCAAAAGCTTATAAAACTAAACATGGATCATCAGAAAGGAGAGGGCTCAGAATAAAGCCTGCACCTTACAATAATCTAGAAGACAGCATATCAAACCACATTTACTTTGAAAGACAGTCACAATTCATTTAATCTGCTTGTAATTTTCTGTCTCCAAAAGAAAATGCACACCAGAAACGGTAACAAGTAATTTTGTATTTCAATTACAATTTGAATCTTGTTTTTAAATAGGGGTTTTAAATTCCACCAATATTCTGAAAACTCTGAGAAGTCCAATAATGCAAACATATCAACTTTTTGCAAGTGTAAAAAAGGAAATATTAAAGTTAACCAAATTAGTGTATACAGCCAGTTAAAGCATATTGAGCATTAGCTAAGAGGCAAGAAACTTTGTGCTAAGACATGGAGCAATCCACTTTTCCACTTCAGTTTGATCTGTTTCAGTATAATTAATACCACATTATGATTTTTTTCCTAACAACATCTGGTTTATAAGGTGTAAGATTAATAAGCACCATAGCAATTTACCATTTTAATTAGGCTAGCCCTGTCTCCTTCCTGTCTTTTCCCCATTTTAAACTATGTCACCAACTTACAGGAAGACATCTTTAAGCAGATTCCTGATCATACTTGATAAATAAATCCAGCTTGTATACCTGTAAACTTATTTTATGTGAACAAATAAATGTGAAAAAAATATATGTAAAAGATTTCACATTTATTGTTTGCCATACAATTTTATGTCTAATTGTATTGTGCATCAGAGCTACATTGTGGATAGTGCCACTGTTTTTCAAATTGCAAAATCAACATCACTACATACATTCCTGTTTTTATACCACCTCCCAAGTTAACAATACATGACACATGGCCCAAAAAAGAATTTGCTCTTTAAGCATTACTCTGTCATTCAGATAGTTACCTGAAAAATCTGATGCAATTTTCACTTAAATCAATTCCAAAATGAGAGGCACAGAAGACTCCCTGCAGACTAGAACTATGACCTACAACCAGGGGCGGCTAATCTTATCCCGGAAGGGCCACTGTGTATGGGGGTTTCGCTGCAACTCTCTAATTAGAGAACTAATTGGCTGTAGTGTCCTCACACCTGGGTTTGAACAAATGACCTAAAGATTATCCCAAAAACCCACATACACACTGGCCCTTTGCAGACAAGACTGGCCACCCCTGATCTACACTAACACCCAGATAACCACCTGCACTTGTACTACTTACTCAACAGCACAGAAAACACCAGTGTCAGAATACTACACACAGCAGAGATTTTTAAAGAACTTTACTGCTGTTCAATATGGAGTTTAATATAATTACACCTTGGGGAAATTTTCTCTACATAATAATCCCAAATGCTTTGAAAAGCAATAACTTAAAATCCAATACTATCTCATAGGAATCTAGAGCTAAAAATTAGCGTTCTGGCTTAGTCTACTGCTTATGAACAGAACATGAAATCAGTTTTGGTTCAGGAGAGACATTATAGTCCAAAAATGTCATGCTAGATTGGAAGTGGAAAAGGTGTTCTCAAATCAGGAAAAATGAGGCCTGAAAAGACGCTACAAAATACATGAAGGACAACCACCTCACCTTTGTTAATTATCAATCATTAAATAGTAATGGGGAATAGTTGGCTGATATGATTTGGAGAAAAAGTAGGACGAATATTAAAGGTAACTGACTATATTAACTAGAGATGGGCGATCCACACTTTTTTCAGTTCCGATCCAATTCCAATATACAACTCCCAATACCAATTCCAATACAAGAGCTCTTTTTACTTTGTTATACTTTATATATTATTTTTTAAGCTAGTAAATATAGATGGAAAAAATGTATGACAAAAAATATTTAATTAGGCTACTACAAACATACATAACGTACTGTTCCACCTCATTTGTTTTAAGTGTTTTTGAGCCATTTGCAGTTCAATATGAATATCTTCAAAGCAAGTATACACAAGCAGCAAATGCTTAAAATTTTTACACAGTTTTTCTCCAACTGGTGTCAGCGCAGTTATACTTTTGTTGCGATGGCAGCCCTTCTCGTATCACAAGCTGCAGCGAGTTCGCAAAACAGTCCGATTAAGTTAGCGACTCCCAAATCATCCATCGCTTTGTTTAGTCTCGCAGTTGTGCGCACTTTGTTAAAAGGAATTGTCCATTAAATGCTATTCCCACCTCAAAACTTTATTTTACATAGATTGCAAATGACTGTGCTACTGGTTTCTGTTAAAAGCGTAAAATACTTCCAGATCATCACGTCTTATCGTACGCTCCTCATACTACGAAGGGTATGCGCTTAACGTCACAGCAGGCGGAAGTCACTGTACTCACCCACTGAATAACAAAAAAGGCTGAGGGGCAACGTTCGATTTGAATGCCACAAAAAACACATGTAAAATGGGAGAGAGCTGTCATGCGATTGGTTAGAAAAAACTAAATAAGTAAGTATAAGACGTGGATCGGTCACGCATGGCCAATACCCGATCCGTCAAATAGGTCTGGATCGGCGCCGATACCAATCCGAATATCGGTGCATCTCTAATTGTAACAGCGTCTTTCTAACAGAAGGCACAGTGAACTGATTAAGGCCATCCATCTTATAACCAGTTCTCTCGTTAGTACCACATGGGAGCTTGAAGCCTAGCTTAGACATAAGGTTGAGGAAGACCCAGTACAAAATACTAGTTCATCACAGGGCACATACTACAGCAATTTAGTCATACAAACCAGTGTAACTGCATGCTTTTGAACTGTGCAAAGAAACCGGAGTACTAGAAGGTTAATGTGTAACACGGTGAGAATATACAAACCACACACTTACAGAAAGGTCGGATCTGAACCCCTACCTGGCAGGTGTAGGCAATAATGCTATCCTCTGAGCCACTAGGCCATCCTAAATTTAAAAGTAGTTTTTATTTACATTCAGAAATATTACCTCAATCTTGAACAAGCAAAAGATGCGGTCAAAGTTTATGCAAGGTGTTTCACCATATGGGTCTGCAGAGGGTGGTGCCCTAGGAAAAGCATTGAAACCTGCCCCTTAAAATAAAGGGATTACAAAATCCAAGCAAACTGCCAATACTAGTCAACCCAAACTAATGTCAATAAATATCAATTTGCTAGTGCTAAATAATTAGCATGTAAAAAGGAAAGAAAAACTATAATGGTACCCAAAGATGTAGTAATATTGGGAAAATGACATAATAGAATGACATTTTTTTTTAAATACAACAGTTGAATACAGATTATAATCAAATTATTTTATTTATATACACACACACACACACACTAAATAGCAATGGTGTTATTATTCTATATCGGAAACATGACACTAATTCTAAATCCATAGGCAGGTATACAGATGTTCGATTATACAACAGTGAAGCATAACTAGGCCTCCACCTCGACGTCAAGGCTACAACTTCTAGTTAGCCATGGCTTCACATGAAATACCAGCAGCTTGTTGCTTACTCAAACGCCACACTTCCGGTTTGCACAGGCTGCACTGCAAATATTACCCAATAATTGCTCAAAATTATTGGGTAATATAATAAGCCACATGGTTTCCACTTTAGACTGCCTACAAATAGTGGCCCCGTCCGTGAAATGCCCCAAGCGTACCCATTTTGGGTTCTGAAGAAATTTTTTTTTTTCATCCATTGCAGATTACTACAATACACACAGGAAGCAAATATATCTGTATTTTCATATATTATCCTGTACTGGCGGTAGATGGATCTGTGGGTAATACTAGCTACATAAATATTACTCCATCTGTTAGCTAATGCTGCCGCGAATGCCAAAGCCTAGGAGCATTACAACGGGTCCGCACCATAAGGATGTCTGCTTAGCAGCAACTTGCTATCGATTTTAGCTAGCAGGCTAGCTTAAAACCCAACCCCCACCTCTGCAGACAATAACGGTAGCTAACCAAACGACTTCACTGGCGATCCGATCTTTACTTCGTGCATGCACTGCGGAACCATTACACATCGGAGTGTCAAAAAACACGTAAAAGGTCAAGGTTTTAATTCATACTTACAAAATGCCTGAACAGGAGGTACAGACGAAGGAGCCCACCGTCATGTTGGCATAAGTTGGGCCGCGCTGGTCGCAGTCAAAGCACTTTCTGTTGGGAGGTAAGCTCGTCATTTCCCGGAGCATCTTCAGGTGCTTCTCCTCCTGCTTTCGCTTCGCGCTCGCCGCCATAGCCTGGGCCGGGAACTGTCGAGAGGAACAGAATAACACCCAGGGAGGGAAGGGAAACTGACAAGTCGTGTGGTGCTGGTGGTCGCAGTGGCGACGAGGATACTGGAAAGGAGGAAAAAAAAAGACGGAACAAGGTAGCCGAATGAAGAACGGAGTGAACCGAGCCTAAACCGGAATTCGCTGTGCTCTCCGGTTTCCACGAACAAGGAGTCGAAGCGCGGTAGTCAAGAGGAGGGACGTGCGCGACCCGCCCGCCCGCGCCTGCCACGCGTTGCTAGCGCCACCCAGACGGCAATAGACGCTCTTTACTGCACTGTGGAGCGAAACTGAACTGCTGCAGGAAGCTGGAGCGCTCGCTGTTTCAGTCAAATCCACGGTCTGAGACAGCTACACTGTGTGCACAAATATACTATTTATTTATTAATTGTCATGTATTTTGTTCTTATGTTACACTGTCTAGTCTTGTATTACACTGTTTGTTTTATTCACCACGTAACCCCCCCCCCCCAACTGTGGCAGACGGATTTCGCTGTATTACCCGAAACCATGCGACAATAAAAGCTGCTGTTCGTAAGCAAGCAACGTGATTTATTGAAACTGTTATCATTAAATATACAGTATACTAAACACGGTTAATTGTTCCTTATTTTTCTCTAAGTTTACTCGAATGTACCTGATCCCGAAAGAGATATCCGTTATACTGCAGGGAACACCCATGAAAGACCGCACCTGGACTAGTTTGGAAAGTCATCTAAACTCATTCTTTAGCCTAATAAAAAAGGTTTTTATCTTTTAAAACTTTGCCTTTTATTTCTACATTTTATAGTTCAGGTCAAACAACGTAGATGTAGTTGAGAGTGACCAGGTGAACTTAATCACAAAGTGGATTTCAACATCAGATAGAACGAATTTAAATAAAATCTATTAAAACCTCAAATTAGTCATTACACCCAGAAATACAAATACCGCATATCATACTTCCAGTTTTGGTGCGACGACCGTTTGGGAAGCAGAATCCTTAACGGGAATGTGATTTGATGGGTAGCCTTACTCTCAGAAGCGGAGAGCCCTCTCGTCAAAGTTAGTTGCAAGGAAATACTGTATATGCAGCAGGTGCTACTGTGGTCATTTAGTTGACATTTAAAGGATGGATGATGGATGGATGGATGGATAGATAGATAGAAATCTTGTTGTTACAGCAGGTGACACTTAAAAATATTATTTATAACTAAAAGTTTCACTAGTTTCAAAATAAAGCATAAATGTGTTGTTTTTTTCCTGTTTGGACAAATTTATTGTTGCAGGATTTAGTAAATATGCATAAAACATGTAAACATTATTTTAGGGTTCAGAAGCATAACAAATGGCATTTGTCATTGTACATTTTTATTGTTCGCAAGCACATTTGAATTTGTGTTAATCCAATTATATTCCAGCAGTCCTGTAACATAAGAATCCAAATTTATCTTCAAAAGATCTTGATGTGCGTTATCAACCTCCTAAGTGTACAAAGTAATTGAGTTTATCTCCATCCTTCCCAGCCCACAGAATAATTTGTATTTTGATTACCATGGTGGGCAGTGTGATTACAAATCATCTATGGATTTTTGCTTGTGTGTATGGCAAACGGGGAAGATTGTTCCAGAAGGGCTGAGAAGTCCCAGGGTCTCCGGTTCTCAGTGTATCCATACAGCTTTCTCAGTGCTACGCGTGCTGCCTCTTCTTCCGCAGCCAGAATGGTCTCTCCTGGAGCTTCAGCGAGGAGTTTCTTATCACTGAATTAACAAAAAAAGACAACCACATTATACAGAATACATTATATTGCAAACATAGTTAATAAACAAACCAAACTTCAGCTTACCTGTAGAGTCCCACAAAATAGAGCGGCAGCACTGTGCTGGCGCCAGCCGATCTGGTAAGACGGGGTTCGGGGAGGGGCAGATTTCTGCAGGACATTTCCTCCACCAGCAGCCCCATGGGGTTCACTACTGGCCACAGCTCAAACAGGTCCTTCCCTATCAACTGTGTGATCAGAAAGTCCTGAGCATAAAAACGGAAACACAGGATAAATAAGCTCAGCCAATTATAACACAGAGACAGACAGCACTTCAAATAATACTCAAATATACATTTTCAAGCATAATATGTAAATTCACATTTTAGACAGTCACCAATGAGGGAGTAAAATAATAAATATAACTTTCAAAACATGCTGAATTGACTGTTACTTGCAGGCCTTTAAAAACATACTCTGAGAAAAAATTCTGCTCTCTCTGGTCCACTGCTCTCCTGAAGTGCTCCAATTACAGCAAAGAACGTATCATGCAGGATGCTTTCAGGTACAGGGAATTGACCGCTCAGTGTCAACTCCTCAATGGCAAGATTGCGTGCTACATGGCACACAACTTCAGGACAGCTGAGGTGGCCCACCACAGCTGCAACAGCTTGGTCTGGGAGGCTTGTAAAGTTGCTTCTGCACCAGTCAGTCAGGAAAGCCAAAGTGAAGTTCAGTCCCTGTACATGGAGCTGTGTATTATCCTTCAAGTTCAGCGCAGCCATTTGATTGTCCAGCTCCAACAAGCGTCTTCGATCCTCCTCAGCTCTCACATAGCAAGGATTCACAAAAGCTAATTTCAGGAGTTCCAATGAGAAATTTTCCTGAAGCCTGCTGCTCAATGCTTGAATTTCTGCATGATAATCCCAGTTTGGCTGATGAGAACTACAGAACAAAACAAGTTAAAATTATTCTGTGAGTGATTTGACCTCATATTAGTCACACCAGGTAGAAGCAGTACATCGAAAACATGACAAAATGTTTTAAGTGCATAGAATAACTAGACACAAGCAATCAGTTACAAAGCATTTAAAAGTAAAACAAAATGTAAAGTATGTCATAACATACATATTGCCCACTAATATATTATTATTGCATTTTAACTGTAATATAAGCTATATTCAGTTGCAGGAAAAATAACACATATAAACTGCATTTACAAAATATTACTTTATTTTTAAAACCAATGGGTCATTCCATTCAACAAATGCATTACCATTTTTGATTTTGATAAGATTTGGCACGTGATTTACCTTCCAGAGCTCATAAATGTTTTTTATTTTATGTCTTTTACAGTAGGGGTTGCAAAAAAATGATTGTGTGTTTTTTTATGAGTTTTTTACTGTTACATAAGTACTATAAATTTTTGTAAAGCTCAAAAAGAGTAATTTTTCATGCATGTTCAAATTCAGCATTTGCATGTCTAGGTTTCTTTTTTCAAGGTCAAAATTCATCTTCATCTTTTTTGCTATAATTGGTCATTGATGAAAACAAAGTGCTTGGAGTAACAAGTCATTTGTGTAGAAAAAAATACTTGTATGCCATTTATGAGTAGTACTTCTATTTAAAACACTGATCTGATTCTTGGTCCCCTTCATGAGATACATAACCAAAAAATGAACGAGCAAAAACAATACAATTAAGCCTCAAAAAAGGCATTAATTAGAAGTACCCTTCACCTGTTTTTCAAACAAAATAAGGGGTGTAGCAGTTACAAAGCTCTAAAATAAAACTAGATATAAATCTCACTCGTTCTTAATCTGCTTCTTTCATAAGAATAGCCTGAAGTGTGTCTAGAGTGTATAATGTGTTTTGTGAGACGTTTCAGAGAATTTCTCCTCTGTACTGCAAAATGAGGTCCAGGCATACCACTAGTCAGGGTAGCAGGCCACATTACACCCATTTATTGTGTAGCACAGATGTTGGCGACCTTTTTAACGCAAAGAGCCATTTTATTCTAAATGTCTTACACAAGATTTACAAAGAGTCGCAATGGATAGAGAAGAGGGTTTGAGATATGATTTTTATTGTGAAATCAGTATACAGTGGTACCTCAGAACACTTAATCCGTTCGGGTTCGAATTAGGGCTGGGCGATAAAACAATCTCGATTTTTTTATTGATAAAAAATGAGGATGATCACGATGATGCACACAGACTATAAACCTCGATCAACTAAGTTTGCTCCATTTTAGAGAATGCGCTGAGACAGGCAACTCGATGGCCTATCGAACCGAGGTTTACTGAATGCTAGCACAACAGCCAATCACAGACAACGTGTAATTTTGCCCATCTTCCCTTAAAGAAGCAATGGGTGCGTTCGACTTGGGCTCAGGTCTGTCTGCAGCTGACGTGACGTGTAGCGCGGTCTGCCAGTGGCTGCAGGGGTGGAGTCTAAACTAATTGCAGCCAAGTCGGACAACAACTTACTCCTCATAGTCTGCGAGACCTGACTGCAATGGCAGCACTGCCAGAAGGCTGTAGATAAATCTATACAAATATCACTTGCGTGCACATTACGTCTTTTACAATAACCAACTCCTGATCCAAACTGTTAGTAGTGAATAAAACTATTGTGTATAGTGGGTCTGTGTAAAAAGATAGCTGCCATGAAAAAGATCAAATACATGCATTTCAAGGATTCAAAGTTTTTATTGTCATGTACAGAGTACAATGCAATTCTTACTTGAATGCCTTCTTTACAGACTGAACGATTAACCAAATAAAGCAGCGCAACATTACAGTAACTAACAATAAATAAACCACTAACTTATGTGTACTGTTAGAGCATTTATGTAATTTATTTAAACTTTATTTTGCCAGGTAAATGAAATAAAAACCAGTTCTCACTCCTTTACGTGTTTTTTGGGAGAAATAGCAGATAACGCATTGGAACTTCCTGGGATACAAACGTAATGTGTGTGACTAAAATCTTCAGCCAATAAGGGCAAAGTTGTATCGCCACGGAGGCAGTTCCAGTTTGTGCTGCACGGTCTGTCTCAAGTCGTCTTGTTCTCACGAGGATTTTGTACCATGTGACATGGTGATGCGTGGTGATGTTTTGCAACGCCGGACAAAAAAAATCTAAGCATGATTTGGCATTTTTTTGAATAAGAGTTTTTTGGTTGGGTTAGATACTTTTCTACCTCAGAAGTTTTTAAGAGACCAAGAATAGAGGAATGTTTCTTTGAATACTTGAAAATCAATAACCATTTCTAATTTTAAGGGAATTTTGTATGTAAACAGTAAAATTTGTTGGAAAATAAGTATTTGTTTACTAATATTGTTTATTTCAATGTATTCATTCTATTTGTCAGAATAGGGTTATTTTTATTATTATTTTGATTATTATATTATATGGAAGAGCATTGTGAAACTATAATATTGATAATTATCGATATCGGTATTTTTGCCATATCGCCCAGTTCTACTGACAAGTAGTGAAAAACAAACAGAGTTTGTTTTAAAAGCTGTTGCTGAGCATTGAAAGCTTTTCTCTGACAGTAACAAGATGACTGTACTTCATGGACTTTCTGCATCTGCGAGTCGACCATCAACCCCTGCATGAATGATGATTATGACGTCGATTAATTTAGTTAACACTAGTTAATACTACCTCAGATTTCTGGTTTTACCTGAATAGAAAAGCAGCCTGACTTTTAATAAGTTGCGCAATGTAGCAATGACTTTACAGAACAGTTGTTCGTTAGTGACATTTGAATTTACCGCTTAATACCTATCATTGCCTAGTAATCCGGTTTTCGAGAAAAACTGAATATTTCAGAACGTTTGCGCACACCCTAAATGTCAACTAAACTCAATACATTTTTTTTAGTGGAGACTTCAGTGAGAAGGTGAGAGGTTGAAAAAATAAGGGTCACCCTAGTGCTGGGAGTGCGCATGATATGCTGCTGCGTGGCACGAGTACCAGCCAGAAGTCATACTAGGCAGAACTGGCTATAAAAAAATGTTGCGGACAAGAAATGGGAGCCCAACGAACACAATTTAGACTTACAGTTCTCTTCATTCATATGTCTGAAAGTTCGTAAGTTGAACGTTTGTAAGAAGAGGAACGTCTGTACAAAGTTCAGTACTTGTAAAGTGTGTGAAACAGCTATACTGTATTTTGTATTTTAAATCGTCAATAAAATTAAGTAAATAGTGACACTCTCTGTTTTATTACATTTTATCCATGTAATAAATATAGAAATGTCAATTTGATGTTAATCTACCTGAGACACAAAGAAGATGGTTATAATAATCATCCTCAAGGGTGTTGCTAAAGATTTTGGGCCCCAAGTAATCATATCCCCCCACCCAGACCAATGCAGTTATTTTCCAAATTACTTAAGGCCCCTATCACTCCGGGGCCCTTGGAGTCATCCTAACTATCCCCCCGCCTTTAGTGATCAATTTCACCCAATGTTTTCACTGGAACATTATGACTGAATAAGCAATAATAGTAGTTCTAGTCATAAGCCATTTTGATGCATGCTATGTTCCAATACCAATATGAAATAAAAATAAAATTCTTATTTTTTGTTTACTTTGGATAGCTTTAAAGTGGTAGCCCACATGCCGAAAAAATGAACTGCATCTTTAAGACTGTGACGTTAAAGACATAAATCAACTATTACATTACATTAACTAATGTATACAACGCCTTATTCAGGATCATCGACTCAGCCCTGTACCTGATTCTAATTTAACCCCTGTCTAAAAAGAATGTCAAATTTTTATCATAATCAAAAAGGATTATGCAAAAAACGTGTTTGTGAAATTTGATGAATTAAAGCTGCATGTCCCAATATAAAATAACCAGTTATTCAGTTTACTAAACTCTCTAATCTCCTAACAGTGAAAAATCGCTCTGCCATTTTATACACATTTATATAGCCATACCATTTACTAAGGATAAACGACAGCTCATACAAAATGAGAGCTACCACTGTCCTCGACTTAATCGGCCTTAGCACTACTTTACCGTGGTCTAGGTGGTGGTGGTCCCTCTAACTTCTTTTTTCTTTCCATCAAAAGCGTGTATGCCCTCATCCATCGGGGTTTCTTTCTAATTTGCGTGTAAAGAATGTTCCGGCTAAAACGCTGAAGGTGAATTCCGAGTGCATTTGCACCACGGCTTACAAGGTACACCGACGCCATGACGGACTCAGAAATTGGTGCCCCTAGGTAAACGTTCCGTGTAGGTTTTTAGTCATAGTGTAATGAGTTCCGGGGAATCTTATTAGGTTAACGACAATTAATGTTGGAACAATGTACAGCACTGAATAAATATACTAATTAAAAAGTAAACTAATATCCATGTCAAAAATGACTTATGTATCTTTGCTTTTCCCTGACATATTAATTTTTATTAGATCATTCATCCATCCCATCCATTTTCCAAACCGCTTATCCTTCTGGGATGTGGGGGGTCCGGAGCCTATCCCAGAAGCTACGGGCACAAGGCAGGGAACAACTCAGAACCGGGGGGGGGGGGGGGGGGGGCCCCCAAA
>JAODUD010000036.1:17115116-17134274 GCA_026784285.1 Stomatorhinus walkeri
CCCCCCCCCCCCCCCCCCCCCCCCCCCCCCCCCCCCCCCCCCCCCCCCCCCCCCCCCCCCCCCCCCCCCCCAATCACAGGGCACACACACACACCCACCCACACATGGGCAATTTAGTAACTCAGACTAGCCTGAGAATGTCTTTGGACGGTGGGGGAAACCAAAGAACCCAGAGGAAACCCCCACGATGAAAATATTAACTTTAACAAAAGAAATTCTTACACAGATTAAAACAGATGAACAAACAGCAAATTAAGTCATATTATCAGTGATACATAATATTAGAATTCAGCATTAGACAATTACTGACAGCATATATGGTGGACAAGACGTGTGAAATTTTATTAAATAATTTTATTTCAATCACACATGCCTTTGAAGTACACCCTATTTCAATATGCATATGATGTGATTAATTATTTTGCCTGATTATTCTATAATACATAGGAGGCAATTATGGAAAAAGCAACTGTATGAAAAAATAGGAAATAAAAATAAATGTCAGAATATTTACAGCTGAAACATGTAGTTAGTGCAAACACATTATAAAAACCTCAAATATAAAGACAAATACATTACAAGGAAAATAAGTATGGTCATATGCATACACAAACATTTCCCAAACAAGCCAGGTTGCTTTTCTGTGTGGCAATGTGGGTTTCAGTGATATGGAATACATTTGGCAATGGTTTGGCTGCAAAGCAAAGGGAAGTGATTTGGTTCTAGCGGCGGAGCCAAATCCAGCTGTTGACAAGCCAGAAGGCCACAGTGATTGAGTACATGATCATCTCTCGCTTCATTCGTTCTTTGTTCTCCTCTTCCAAGAGTTGCAGCCGTCGATTTAGCTTTATGATCTACAACAATGAGATGATTATATGGTTGTTACAGTTTGTTTATCCTGACAGCGACATACGGTACACCAAGTTCTGCAGGATATTTACACCAGCAGGAGCATTTTAATGGGAGCAGGACAACATTGGCAAGTGCAGAAAAAAATAGGTACCTCCATATCACACAAATTATCAGGTACTATGTAAATGTACAAAAAAAGCAGTCATTTGAGCATGAAATGTACAAGAAGTCTTGAGTGAGCCTGACCGACAACTGAAAGAGAAAAGTAGTGGTCTCAGACTGATAATATACCTGTCGTCGTAGTGATGCTGCATCTACTAGGGCCATGTCATCAGAGGCTACTTCAAGTGTGTTGTCTAGTGTTGATAGACTCAACCTGTAAAGTGGGGGAAATGGACAAGAACAAATTCCACTCATACATTTTACACAAAGACCAACATTCCCTACATAGCACAACCATCTAAAGAAGATGAAGTGATTAATGGAGGAAACGAAGGAAAATGCATGAGAAAGCCAGACAGGTATCATTTACCTGGAATCATGCTGGGGGTTTGAGGTGGCTGACCCACCACGCAGAACAGGTTTGCTGAAGAGGGCAGGGGGGACAGGGTCAGAAGAAAGGACACGGTGCAGAACACTCAGCCACAAAGGGACAAACACAAGCACACAGGCACATAGATGTCATGGTAAGGACTATGGGGAAAACGGACAACACCAACAGGATGCTGAGGAGGGGGAATGCTTTTATTTCCTACATACAGGCCTGGGCATAGACTTTGCATTAAAAAGGTAAAGTACAGTGTTCATCAATATCTACAAAAGCAGCTCAAAATGAACTTTAGGTACATATATCTCATTAAATTATAAAATGTGGTACAAGTCAAACAAAATGTAACTGTGTAACGGGGCAAATTAATGGTTTTCACTTCCATCCATTCCATGTTTGTCTTGTGCAGGGTCACGATGGGTGCTATAGGTGCAAAGCAGGAAATAAGCCATAACGAGGTACCAACCCATCACTGGGCAGACACACACATCATTTACATGTATACTTACAGATAATTTGGTAACTCCAATTCAACTTAGCATGTTTTTGTGCTATGGTGGGATACAAGAGAGTCTAGCAGACACCCCAACATAGGGAGAACATGCAAACTCCTCACTTACAACAGAGACTCAAAATTCGGTCATATTGGTGCTGCCATAGTGGCCCAAGTACTAATTACCTTAAATTCAATTCCACCGCTTGCCACAAACTAGGCGTAGTTGGATTTATGAACACTCAATGGATGTTTTTTTAACCTTCGTACACAATAAAATATCTTTCATAATCAGTTAGTGACATCATCTGTGCTGACCTACAGCCCATGACTAGTGATGTGAAAAGATAAAGCTGGAACAGGAAATCTGACTTGCTACATTCCTCACATTATTCATTTCATATAGGCTTATAACAAATCTGGAATGTTGTATTGACAGAATGTATTAACAGAATGGAAATTTCCACAATTTCAGACATGGAGTGATGTTTAATGGTAACCATAATTGAACCAACAGGAAATGTAGTGAACCTACAGGAACAGTGTGATGATTGGGGCTTGAATTAATGGCCAGTAGCCATCACCTGCAATGGTTTTCATCCAGCACCTCCAGGACCTGCTGGTAGGCCCGGCGTGTGGTGGACTGGATTAGGGACAGAACACCACGTGTGCTGTAAAGGTTGTACCCATCATCAGGGGAAGAGGGTAGAGGGCAAGTGGTGTGAGAGGCTGTAGGGGTCGCACTGCCCACCAATGCAGCAGCAATCATGTGATCATAGTGAGAGAAAAAGAGGGTGGGAGGGGAGAGAGACAGAAACATAGGAGAAAGAGTCCAGAGGAACTGTGGCAGAATAGTGCAGTTAAATACCATCTTTTAACAAAACATGATCTCAGGACAGAATAGTTCTTACCATAAAAATCAAGCCAGACTCAGAGTACGGAAAAAAACTATTCCAAAATAATAAACTTATAAACCATGAAACCACAACTCCTCTGTTTTGTTAACAGTGGCTTTTAGTTTATAAACAGAAACAATGTGTACCATATTTTAAACAATTAATTTAGTTTTGATCCTTCCTTTTTATTTGTTTAGTTGTACTTTATCCAGAGTGACTGACAATGTTATATGTAGGCCTACATAAAAATACAAACTAATTTTTCAATTTCTTCAGTTTCTTAGTGGGCCTTAATTTAGAGCTAAATCATGTCAATATGTACTTTCCTGATAACATTCTCAAAAAAATAAGAAAACAAATGCTTCCTAATGTGCACAATTGAACAGCAAAAATGCATTTGTGCCTCACCAGTGAATCTGTGTGCTTGAAGACTAAAAGCTGTTGTGGATATATGAGAGATTTATAGCTGAGCATCACACAACAACTGAACATCCACAAAGAATAGTGAGAGATCCATAACTGTGACACTAATAGTGACTCACTCTGCACAGGAACAGGGCAAACAGATGAAGAGACAGGAGAGACAGATGAGCAGAAAGCACAGACAGATGGGCAAAGAGATGCACAATAAACGGGTAACACTCACACTGAGTCTGTTTTTGAGAGCTGCCCGCTGTATCGCATTGCTGTGTTCTCACTCGTTGAACGTTCCCGCCGTAACCGACCCTGACCTCGTACCTAAGAGCAAAGACTACAGGCAAGTTCCGAACACAGTCTGCCTCTCCTGGGCATGGCAGTGGGTGCAGACACTGCATCTCTTAGTATAATTCATTTGGCACATCATGGGATCGATTGTGGTTTACCGTTATTCATGCTCACCTCCTCCGGCTGCATAACTGGAGCCGCAGTCGGCTCCATCTCTAGAAAGTCCAACGGGCGATCATTCAGTGTGAGGACCCGGGGTGGCGTTTTCAGTGCCAGTGAATCCAGGGGTGTGGACTGAATGAGGTCCAGGTCTCTCGGTCTGGAATACTGTGAGCCCTCATCATCTGTGAAGTACAAAGGAGGAATATGGAGCAGATACTGTGATGCTCAAAATGTACAGGCAGGAAAATGAGGCTGAATGTGATAAAAGCATTAAAGTACCTGCTACAACAATCCTCTCTGGCACCTGCATCAGAGCACTGTGAGGAGCCTCACAGAAACCACCCTCTTCATCCCCTGAGACAGATGAAGCCACTTTGAGCTTTTCTGGAATACGCATGCGCTGGCTGATGCCCTCTGTGTATTCAAGCTCATAGTGTATCCGATTGATCTCGGCTATCTCCGCGGTGGGAGAGGGAAATGCCGCTCCGTTCATGGGACTGAAAAGACAGAGGGGAAACGTTAGGCAGCTGGCCGCGAAATTAACCACAAACACATTAAGTGAAGTGAAACTGGTTGACTAAGTTCAGTGATCAGAAATCTTAATATTCAGTTTGTAAGACAGATTCAAAACTCACCAAAACACCATCAAGCACACTCATGTTCACCTTACCTTTTACATTTGTGATGTACATATAGGTTTAAGGCCCCGTGAGGAATTAACAAATTGAAACGACCCTCGTGATTTTAGTACGTGATATGTGACACCTTATACATGCATAAATAAAGTTATAGATATACAAAAGAAGTTCATTCACCAATGTATTTAGGACACTTGCAAGCAATTTTACCGATAAGCGCCAATGTAAATGTACACATGTAGTCGTGAAAATAAAATATTGCTAGCTATCTAAGCTACTAATTCACGAATTCGTAGTATGCACCGTTCTCAAAAAAGGTCAAGTACATACTAAAAATACACTACGACCTAATTCGCCAAACCCAGAACAAAATTTAAACACGGCCTTGTTGTGACCGAGTAAATATAGACTTACCCTTTAAGTGTGAAGCTCAACAGTGTCTGTTATGAGGATTTAGAGGAAAAAATCTGTTTTCTACAATACAGGTGAAGTACCATCCGTATTGACAGACTCACACCATTTACAATGCGGGAAAATAATGCCGACAGACACGGAACGACGCTGAGCTTTCAGGATATGTCAAGTAGCTTCGAAACAGGAAATCACTCAGCAAGGAAGGCACCATAGATATCAGCCTTAAAGGCACAGTATCTCTCTCAGAAACACGCTCCTGTCGACGCTGATTGGTTCATGCGCAGACGCCACTCCCAAGAGGCGAATCTTTGGGAAGAAAACTGGTGCAGAAAAAATAACGCGAATATGTGATGAATATGCTAGGTCGTTCTGCTCAACCTGGCACAATATCCAACCTTGGCTGGGATATTCAGGCGTTTTCTTCGCTGGAATTTTGGCATGCCAAAAGATTTGGACACGTTCACTGAAAGTTGGTTTTACAAGTTGGAAAATGGTATTAGAAAATTACTGGGGGGTTTCAAAAACATAATAGTCAGTGCCATTTACAGAATACAGCCTGGAAATTATTTAGGTGCATTCAGATTAGACTATTTCCTCCAAAGCAAGTAGAAAGAAATTGATACTAAAAAAAGTATTGGTAAAGTTATGCAAATTTTGTCTGTCAATGAATTGTCATTATGGGGATATCATGATGCGGATGATTTATTTGCAGGTCTATTTTATTCCGCTTTTGAATACACCTTATGTAAAGATTATAAACTCAAAGACATTATCAAAAGCATTCCATAAACCTTGAAATACATGTCCAGCGACATATAGAATGAAGTTATTGATGAAATAGTACATTTGGTGTTAAACCAAATTAAATCCAAATATGATAATGTAGGCTTATTTGGGTTTTGCATCAAATGTGAATGAACTAGAGACAGGTGCAATCTGTCTGTCATGATTAGATTTATCAGCAATTCTGTGAGTGAAGAGCTTTCGATTTGACTTGGATTAATTCGATACAGAATTCCTAACAACACCAATTCTACAACATCTACATCTATAACCTCATTATAGGTATAGGTCTGAATATATTGTTAGTCAGTGCTGCAATGGTGCTGAGTGTGTTAAACAGTGGTATACAAGCTCTTCTGCAGAAAAAGCACAAACCAGAAAAAGCCAGAGAAATTCCGTACATTGTTACAACCACCAGTTGCAGTTCATGCTATTCAGGAAGAGCCACATGCTAGATTTTCTTTTGAGCTGTCTAGTTGTCTGCATGGATTCTGTCACAGACACTAAATTTCACACCATTATCGGTGGAGATTCAAAAGGTCACTTTGATGTGACAGAGCCATTGTTGAAAATTAAGATGATATTCTGAAAATTCTGTCAGATGTGGCAGAGGATAAAAATGCATTGATGGATTTCTGCACAGATACATCAGGACAAAATAAAGAGGTATAGCTTTCTTGAAAGTTCCTTGCACATGTTCATCGCTGCTTGAAACCAGCAAGTTCTATCCTAAAGTCTTATACTGTGGACGTATGTAGGGCTGGTGAGTTTAGTCCTGCCTCTCTGGTGGGATTAAAAGAAAGCTAGAATGGTCATTTCTAGGCAGAAGCACTGAAGGGTGCTGAGGATTTAAATCTTCCAGAAAAAGAATCGGTCAGTAAGTAGTCAGCCAGCTCCTGGTGTTGTTCTGTCTCCTGTGGGGTGTACAGATGTTGGCCATGCCTCCATTTTCCACAGGCAGCCCCTGAACAATCATTGTTAAACGTAAAAGTGCAAATTTCTAAAAAGACCATGAACCTTACGAAGGGAACGTCTTGCCTGTTACCTAAATCTGGGGCATTGTTTGATTCCCCAGCGGTTGCTTGCTGGAGCTGTCACTGAAAGCCAGAACAATGAGATTAATTAATGACTGGACTGATACCTGGCAGATGAAATTTAACATAGATAAATGCACATGTCACATATGGCTTAAATGTCACATATGAGTTAGAGGCAGGGGACACATTTCATTGTTCACTGATGCATGAATTAGGCTTTAGCAGTGTACCAAGGTTGGTGCAAATTGACCTACTGTATACGGGGTGCTAACATCTATTTATGTGTAATATGTCCATCTGCGCCATTGTTTTCTTTAATTTTGCAAATATACTTTTGTGACGTAGTGAATAAGAGAAAATTTGTGTCAATTCTATGAATACTTTATGAATATTTATCCAATCTATTCTTGATTTCCTTTTTTTTTTGCTGAAAACTTACCCTTAGTGTATTGGTCATACGGTGTCATTCTACATCATGGGTGACCAATCTTATCTGCAAAGGGCCAGTTTATGTGCGGGTTTTCCCTGCAACTCCATAATTAAATTGCTAATTAGAGGACCAATTGGCTGAAGAGTCCTCACACCTGGGTTTGAAAAGCTGACCTACAGGTTACCCCAAAATCCTGCAAAGCCCTTTGCGGATAAGATCGGCCACCGCTGTTTTTCATGAATCGTGCAGAGTTACCAATAGGTTTTGTAAATGGCACCAAACCTTTGAACTTTATTCAAAATATGCCATATGATGACTGTACCAATTTTGGATAAAATCAGATGTTGTTTAGTATGACTTTTTAAACTTTATCTTTTATTATATGCACTGTTATTTGGTGGTCTCTGTCGCCACCTGGTGGTGATTGACTTCTGGTACAAGGTCGAATATCATAAGTTGCATTGATATAGCACCTTTCACAATCCCAAGGTTGCTTTACACACACACACACACACACACACAAATGATAAGAACAATAAGGAAGAGACTGAACAGAAATGATCAAGGAAAAGAAATGTCTTTAATTCTGATTTGAAGGAAGTGAAAGAAGGTTCATGAGATGTACCTCTGAGGTATCCTGGAGAACTGGTTGATCACTGATCAGTCTAATACTTCAGACCTCCCCTGACAAATATGTCAGTTCAGGGCACATTTATGCATGTAATGACTTGAACAATGAACTAATGCCTTAAATGACATTTGAGAAATGCTGAAAAGCAACTGAAAAGTGTAAGACAAAACAATTTTTATAACCATTTATAAAAACAAACTATGAAAATATGCTTGATGTACTGTAGGATAGGAGAAACCTGGGCAAGACCACTGTAAATCAGTGATAATTATCAAAAAGGTATAGTGGGTGGTAATATATAAATAAAATGAATAAATAACACTAAGTAGAATGAATGAATTGCAGTTTTTCTCTTGCTTTGGTGCATTTCTCAAATGACAATTAACATTTGCAAAGCAGCAAATGTAATCCCCTCACCATAATGTCATTTCTACACAGCGGAACATCATTTGCAAATGTTAATTGTCATTTGAGAAATGTGTTAAGGCAATCAAGAAAAACTATGACTACGGTAGCCTGCCTGTCAGATCATATGCCTGATTCTGTAGTTGATGCTTGCTTAGCATCCTAAAAACAGCTGGTTTTGTATTTTATTGGTGATAGCTATAGTGAACATACAAAATACCCTCAAACTATGATTTTGTTTTTTTATTTTTATTTTAATAACGTTGCTCTTAGTAACAGTACTACAGTACTACAATACTACAGTAGTCGACAATGAGGATAAAATGAGGGGGAAAAAATGATCTGGTCGTCCTGGCGGAGGAGATGAGCAATATACGGTGAGGTGTTCTTATACATCGTTAGATAAAGAGTGTTCACTGGTAAGCAGCTCGTCTACACGTGCTTCCAACAGTTAAGGAAAAACAGGAATGCATTGTTCGTCCCAATAGGGGCACAACCTTTGTCACCACAAGGGTGGTCTTAAATTTGAATTTTGCAGTATCATGTATTTTCGGGAATGCCATTTTACAATGCCATCTACAGTCCCACTGCTGTGCACGGCATTACTTGCCAATATGCACTTTACATCGTGTATGGAGCTACAGCCTGATATGTAAGTAAAATAAAATACAGGCTTCTTTCTTCGTAGTATAATAATGTACAACTGAAATGCGATTTTATCTTATCTAAATTGAAAAATAATCGACGGTCTTATTACTTGTAAAACGAGAATATCCTTCGCTTTAGTGTGTGTGTTAGTTACATATTATTCAGTGTCATTGTATTTCATTGTTTTAATCCTATCTGATGCCACTGTGACAGTGACTTGAGTTGTTAGAAATAAAAATGTCTTTATGCACGGCCCCTAGATGTCACACTCTGTATCTTTATTTCTCTGAGAACATGAATTAAAAAAAAAAAGAGTACGGTAAGTGAAGATAATAATATGATAGCAATATTTATGTGTGTGTATTGTGTCGCTATTATTATTATTATTATTATTATTATTACATTGTGCTATAAGTGCTGAAGTAATGTTTTTACCGTTATGTGCACGTGGTTGTGTAGCCTATTCCCTGAGTGACATATTGTGTGAAGAGCCGGTTTGCTCTGTTTGCTCCGGAGCCAGTGCAAGCAGCGCGCTATTGTAGTTTTTTTTTTCGTTCCCGAAACACATTTCCCGAAGTTACATCACCTTTCTCAAAAACCCTAATCACAAATCTAAAATGAAAATCTAAGAATCATTCATCTAAACCTACAATGACTCTGTGACCACTGATATTTCTTCCTGTTCTCCTGCTCTGTGAGGTTGAAGCTAGCCGCATCAATGAAAATAAACTAGTGTAGGCTCAAATTAGAGGCAGAGGTTAACTGCAGTTACCAAATTGGCTGTACAGTGGATATAAGAAGTGTATACACTCCTGTTATAACAGAAGGTTTTTGTGATGTAAAAAAAATAAGACCACGGTAAGTCATTAAAAAAATTCCCACCTTTAATGTTATTTATAACCGGTATAATTCAATCGAAACACAAACATATCTGTTAGTGGGAAAAATATAATTTTTTTTTTAAGTACAATAAGCTGGTTGCATAAGTGTGCAACCCTTAAACTATTACTTTAGTACACACCTGCCATCAAATAAAGTGACTGATTAACCCCAAATAAAGTTCAGTGATGCTAGTAGGATTTTCCTGACATTGCCATAGCCATGCAGTCAGGCTTGGGTTATCCTGAAGAGCTCAGTGAATTCCAGCGTAGCACCCTCATACGATGCCACCTTTGCAATATGTCAGTTTGTGAAATTTCTTATCTGCTAGACATTCCATGATCAAGCGTTTAGAAATGACAGAAACCATGTAAAGTAACACAGTGGGGTCACTGAGTGCTGAGGTGCATAATGTGTAGAAGTCGCCAGCACTCTGTTGACTTAGTAACTACAGAGTTGCAAATTCCCTCTGGCATTAACTCCAGCACAAAAACTGTGCACTGGGAGCTGCATGGAATGGGCTTCCATGACTGATCAGCTGCATGCAAGTTTCATATCACCAAGCACAATGCCAAGCATCGGATGGAGTGGTACAGTATAAAACACTGCCATGATTCTGGAGCAGTGTAACCATGTTTTGTGGAGTGACAAATCATGCTTATCTGTCTGGCAGGGAATGGACGAGTCTGGGTTTGGTGAATGCCAGGGGAACATTTCCTGCCTGACTGCATTGTACCAACTGTAAATTTTGCTGGAGGAGGGATAATGGTATGGGGTTATTTTTCAGGGGTTGGGCTAGGACCCTTAGTTCCAGTGAAGAGAACTCTTAATGCTTTAGCATACCAAGACATTTTGGACAATTCTGAGCTTCCAACTTGGCTGTAACAGTTTGGAGGAGATCCATAAACCCCATGAAACACATTTGAGATGAACTAGAGTCAAAATTGCGAGCCAGGCCTTCACGTCCAACATCAATGCCTGGCTTCACAAATCCTGTTTTCCATGAATGGGCAAAAATTCCCACAGACACACCCCAAAATCTTGTTGAAAGCACATGCACACATGTGCACACAAGTAGGTTATATTATATAGAGGAAAAAAGAACATAATTTTACAGTGCAGTAAAGTGCTTTATTCTTCTCTGAATGTCCTGATTAAGGATGCAACTGAGAAGCAGCTTAAATCCACTCTCATGTTCTTGCCATCAACTAGTACGTTTAAATGTGAATCTGATGTCATCTGTAAATTTACGTTGTTCCTGTCCTCCTCCTCTTCTTCTTACCCACTGACCCATTCCTCTCCTCTCACCAGCTCTTCCTCACTCTCTTCCTTGATTTCTTGGCTGGCTGTTAAGCTCCGCTCCATTTTATCAAACAGTTTACTTGAGGTCCCTCATGCAGTCACTTTTTATATCAGTTCCCTCATTGGTTGATTCAACAATTAGACAATTAAGATTGTTTATGTTTAGACAATGACAGTTGTGTGTTGTTATTGTTGCAATGAAGGTGCAGGGGTTCGGTATTTTGAGTGGCAATGCTTTTTGTAAGATAGCATGAGGATAAGTGTACTTTCTGGTAGCAGTGTGTATAGAGAAATTGAAAGAGTGTTTAACAAATCTGCAAGTAAGTGCGTTTCAGAAAATTGTCTAAAGTTCTGCAAAAAGCTATCAATTTGACAACTGAAGTAACGTTTTGAAGAATCATGTTTGGAGTATCAGTTTTAGTGTGTTGGCAATTAAAAAACTGTAATAATCATACAAATTACTATTGCACGCTGAAATAACTGTTTAAAATGCAATCATGAAAACATATGTTTGCAAAGCCACAATTCAAGCATCTTTCCCTAATCTACAGAGTGTGTTGCCCAAACCATAGGTGACCATGGAGATGTGGTAATTTTTGTGGATATCTATTCATATTATTTTATGGCAGCAGAAAATGACTGTGCTGTTCAATAAAATGTGAAAATGTCTTTATTTGGTAACACTTTACTTGAAGCAGTCTACATAAGGGTGATATGTAACCATCATAAGAATGACATGACATGCACATTAATGACACATTATTGATGTTTATGATTGTTGTCATAATGTGTCATTCAGTTCCAAAAACCAAATAGACTGCTTCAAGTAAAGTGTTGCCCTTTATTTAAATTGTCGAAGTAGCTGACATGTAAAAGTCTAATGTTGGTTTCAGTATTGGCCAAAAAGAAGGCAGCTTTCCCTAGAAACTCTTAAATATATTGTTGTTCTGAGAGGCTGAGGCTAGTCCACGTGTGACCTTGCCAAGAAACTGAAGATTTACTACAAAGGTGAGCATTACTGTAAGAGCAAAAACTGAAAGTAACCAGAATGGAAAAAGAAGTAAAGGCCCAGATGCACAACTGCACATGGGGACAAGTATATGTGGGTCCCTAGTGTGAGAAAGACACTTTGCTGGCCCCCAGCTCATAGCTTCATGGGAAAAACATAAAGATACATTGAATTGAAATTATAGTTCTGAATGAGCTGTTCTGAGTTAAACAGTTAACTGACAAGCAGTCTCATTGGGTGCTTTTTAATTAGTAACACCCTTGGAATAACATAAAACCAAACATTTGTGTTTTGTATCTCTTTGAGAGCCAGTGACTATAATTACAAGTATTAGCAAAATGGCAAGAACAGAACTGAATGAGTCAGTCAAAAAAAATTGTAACACTTAATAAAATATCTTTGCGGAAGATGTGCAGATATATTAAACACTGCTTGTCAATGGTCTTCTGTTACTAGAACTTGTAGCCATAAGCGGAAATTAGCGGGAGAACATTTTAAAATGAATTTGAGGAAGCACTTCTTTACATAGCGTGTAGTTAGAGTATGGAATAGTCTTCCTGCTAGTGTGGCGGAAGCTAAAACCCTGGGTTCCTTTAAATCAGAGCTAGATAAGATTTTAAGAACTCTGAGCTGTTAGTTAAGCTCTCCCCAAACGAGCGTGACGGGCCAAATGACCCCCTCTCGTTTGTAAATTTCTTATGTTCTTATAAAAGTTTGCAACATTTTTACTGAATTAAGGAAGCATCCCTAGACGTTTTGTGAGCACTGTATGTGGGGAATGAACAGTCAGCAGGCTGCCCCCGGCAAACATGCTTTTTTTTTTTCTTCAAACGTGCCTTCGTTGTCTGTAACATCATCAGACCACAGCACTTATTTCACAGCACTTCAGGCTCTGGATTATTTTCATGTTGCTGTACTCACTTCATTCATCATCTGTTCTGATGACATTGTAGGTTAGGTTTCCTTCTAATGACTCTTCCAGGCAGAGCATGTTTGTGTAAGTGATGCTGGGCAATGGAGCAGCTGAACCTTTCAGCAGTGCCTTTACTGTGGGGTTTTGCTTTGACTTCCTGACTAGTCTCAGAGTGGCTCTTCCAAAGCTCACCTTGAGTTCCCCTTAACTTCCATTTCTTAATGATATTTCATGCAGTCAAAACTGCAAGCTGGGTACATTTAAGTATGTCTATTTCATGTTTTATAGAAGATATTTCTGATTCACAGAAAGCTGCTTAGAGGAATCCATGGTTGCCGAGTACAAGAACAAACCCTTCTTGTTTTAAAGTCTTATATAATAACTTTAAAATTTTATGATGATGATTTGTTTTTTTTGATTGCAGTCACAGATTTCTGTAAAATTAGTTGCCCCTACTAGGGAACAAAAAAGTGGTCACAACATCAAAATAAATTTTTATCACATTGTGGTAACATTTGGTCCCCACAATGTAATGTATACACACGCGCACACACACACAATCATGACTAGTCAGATACTTTGAGACATTTTTGAACAAATCAGGCAGCAGCTCTCCCCGGCCACCTCTTCCAGCTCCTCTAGGGAAATACCAAGGCATTCCCAGGCCAGCTGATAGATATAATCTCTCTAGCATGTCCTGGGTCTTCCCTGGGGTCTCCTCCTAGTTGGACATGTCTGAAACACCTCCCCAGAGAGGCGTGCAGGAGGCCTAAATCACCTTAACTGGCTCTTTTTGATATGGAGGAACAGCAGCTCTACTTTGCACTCCTCCCAAATGTCCAAGGACGTCACTCTCTCTAAGGCTCAACTCCTGCAAAGGGAACTCATTTGTGCCACTTCTGTATGCAATCTCATTCTTTCGGTAATTACCCAAAACTCTGGGCCATAGGTGAGACTAGGAATGTAGATTGACTGGTAAATCGATACCTTTGCCTTCTGACTCAGCTCTCTCAGTACAGCCTCTGCATTAATGCTGACACTGCACCAATCTGCCTGTCAATCTTCTGCTCCCTTCTTCCCACACCTGTGAACAAGACCCCAAGATCCTTACTGGTTTTCTCAATTGCTAAGATGCATTTTCCAAAATCTTAATGTCCTTCTCAAAACTTTAAGTGCATTTCCTAAGGCTGTAAAAACAGTTATCACAACACGATATCACAAGTGCAAAAGAACCAAACATGCCAAAAACTTTGACAACATGTCCCAAAAGACACAAAATGAATCATAAGCAAAATATTGTCCCCATAAAGAAAGCACACTTGACCAATGCATAGATAACTACACAAAAAAAATGTACCAGATGCACCATTTATTTTGTAGTCATTGTAGCATGTAAGCAGATATTTGCAAAAAATAAATTGCAAAAACAAACTTCAATAACACGAAACAAAATTATTTTTTACAATAGAGAAAAAAAAATCACAATTTTGAAATGCATTACACTACTCACATTTCAAGCCAGCTCAGAATCCAGTCTGTCTTCTCTGTTTGGCCACAACACTTCAACATCACGTCTGATGTCATCCAAGACAGAGGTGGAACCATCTTCTTGAATCCCATCCACCCTCGGCATGCTTCCACAGTCCTCACAAGCAGCACCCATTGCCCCCAGTAGAGACAACTGGTCGTAGGGCTGACGTTCACCTCCTCGCTGTGAAGAATTCCTCTATTGGGTTGAGGAAGGGTGAGTACGGTGGTAAGAACACCACTGACATGCGGTCATAGGCAGTAAAACATTCCCTGACAAGATTGGAGTGGTGAAAACTGATATTGTAAATGGACTGCAATTATATAGCACTTCACTACTCCTACAAGCACTCAAAGTACTTTATAATTCAAGCAGTGGTGGAGCTGCCATGCAAGGCATCAACCTGCTCACCAGGAGCAGTTTGGGGTACAGTGTCTTGCACAAGGACACTTTCATGGGGTCAGGAGAAGGCAGAGCTGAAACTTCTAACCCTCTGGTTGCCAAACTATAGCACTACCTCCTGTGCCACCATCATTGTCCCAAGTTACCACATAATGTGGCAAATCATTCTCAGGAATAAGAGAGTTGTAAAGCCCTCCCAAATGTCAAGGAGACGAGCTGTGTAATGGTTCAACGGTGTGATTGTGGTGGTAATATAAGCATGTGATCAGCATTATGAGCTGGCACATCCACTGTCGCTCCGTGGCCTGTTATGTTTTTCCTGCTATGTCGCCTGACTCTGTTCCGGTTAAATCCGGCATCATCCCCGTACACAAACGTGTATGCGGTGACGCTCACTTCCAGCTCCATCACTCTGCAAAGGAAAAATCAGCATATCATATCAAACTGAAAATGAAAATCCAGTAGTATCACTCCACTCAAAGAAAAAAATGACAAAACTGTATGTTTAAAGTACAGTCTCAAATAACATTGACATGTGGAAATACAAAACATACTATTCCTGTACACAGAGGAACCTTTGCTCCTTCACCCTCATCATTTCTGGAAAAAGGAACCCAGTAGAGCTGTTTCATTGTTACAGTGTGTCCCTTCAGCAGCCTGTCTATGGTAGCGATACTGACAAAGATGATGTTCTGAAAGGTGGTGTCATCTAGTAGAATGGCGGCCTGGACGTCACAAAGTCCAATCTCGTTGTTGGCCCTCACCATGTTAACAATTGCTATGTCTTGTTCTGTTGTAAATGATTGGCCTCTGCCACCAGAATAGCAAAGTGGTACAATCCTGAAATGGCACAAACATGGATCCATGAATTCAACAATACAAATATGTATTACAGTATGCCATTATCAAATTTGCACAGAAACAGTAAAATATATATGCAATGTGCAGGATTTACGTTATATGCCTGTTTTCATTTCTATATCTATGTATTATAGATGCCACTGAGTTGCTTTGCTGCTGCTGGACACTTCGCCCAGCCTAAGTCATGCATAGGCCATGGATTATTACATGGTCAATAATGGAGGACCTGATCTCATGTGATATGTGCATTCTTCCTTGACACCCCCTGTCTCTTCCTCATCCTCTCTTTGCTCCTCTGACCCCTCCACCACACATTCTGACACCTCTGCCTCTTGCTCTTACGTTTGCTGCTGCAGCACTGAGATATAAAGGTTTGTTATTAGTAACTGGTAATAATTAGCCATACATTGCACCTGTAGAATGGGGGGAAGCTCGTTATTCTTAGAAATCTTCAAACAAACTGGCAAATGTATACATTGCTTACTGTACATTATGATTAACTTGCAGTGATTTATACAATGAGCCATTGTCATCTGTTCTGATTTGCAAAAGGTGCCACTTACCACAAACTCATTAAGAAATGATACAGTGCTCTGGCTAGTGTCATTAAGGTTGTGGGGCTTTGAGGCTATTTTATAGGAGTGAGGTTAGTGTTTTGAGAAGTGCATTTACGCATTCAAGAAAAACGGTAAACTCCTCTACTTGAGGCAGTAAGTCATCCCCCACCAAGACAGAGCAATCCACCTTTTGCCGTTTGAGAACCTTGATCTCAGACTTGGAGGCGCTGATCCTCATCCTGGCCACTTCACACTCAGCTGTCTCAGTGCCTGCTGGAAGTCACAGCTCGACGACGCCATAAAATCGAAGACATCATTCTGAAGCCCTCTAACTCTTGTAACTCCCCCTCCTCCTCTTGGCTACACCTAAAAATTCTGTCCATAAAGGTCCTGAACAGAATAAGTGATAAAGAGCAGCCCTGGCAGAATCCAACACCCACTGGGAAGGACTCTGGCTTACTGCTGGCAATGTGAACCATAATATTGCTCTAGTTACATAGGGACCTAATGGCATGTAACAATGGACCCTATACTCTCTACTCCCAAAGCACCCCCCACAGACCCCCAACACGGTCCCATCCCTACTGTAAGCAGCATGGTTAAAGCCCTGCTTCCCCTTCCTGAGTCACCTGAAGCTTTGCCAAAATTTCTTCAAAGTTGACTGATATTCATTTTCCATGGCCTCACCAATCCTAACACCTGAGTTTTTGCTTCAGTGACTGCCAGATCTGAATTCTCCATAGCCTGTTGGTATTTGTCAGCTGCTTCAGGAGTCCAACAAGCTATGCCAGCTTAGAAGGCCTCTTTCTTCAGGCTGACAGCTCCCTTTAAGGCTGGTGTCCACCACCAGGTTCAGGGACTGCCACTGCGACTGGCACCAACAACAATATGGCCATATCTCCAAACAGACACCTCAGCAACAGAGGCCTGGAACATGGCTCATTCAGACTCAGTGTACCCAGCTTCCCTCACGATGCAAGGGAAGTTCGAACATGGACAGCAGTTTCTGCCAGACGCTCCTAGCACACCCCCACTATGCATTTTTGGTGTATCAGGTCTATATGGCATCTTCCCCCACCATCTGATCCAGCTCACCACCAGTTGGCAGCTCAGCTCCTCTCTTCACCTGAGTATCCAAAACATGTGGTCATCAAGGTCGTCAAGCTGCGGCCTAGGGTGTTCTTGAGCCAGGTGCAGTTATGAACAGCCTTATGTTCGAACATGGTGTTTGTTATGGAAAAATCTGTGGTTAGCACAGAAGTCCAATAACAGAGCACTGCCCAGGTTCAGATCAGGCAGGTTGTTCCTTCCAATCACACCCTTCCGGGTTTCATTGTCATTTACCACTTGAGTAGTAAAGTTACAAAATAAGGCAGCAGCTTGCTATCATTAAAGTACAAAAACATAATTGTTCAAGTACAAAAAGGCTGAGCAAGTTATTGTAGAAAGTGAAAAAATGAAATAACAGGTGGAAACAGGATGGGGAGAATACACTATAGATATTTCATTACATTGATAGTGATAGAGACACTTGTGCAATCCTTCACTACTTATACATCAAGAAGTTGAACAATAATTGCAGTTAATTTTTTTAATGCAGTCAGGCAGCATTATTTTCTAAAAGTTTGCATTTTTGGATAAAATGGTCAGAATAATTGTTAATGAGTGTCACGTCCCTCCGTCCAGCCGTCTCGTGTGCCACGCCCACCTCGTTACCCACGTGTATATTCCCAATGTTCCAGCTGTCCTGCGTGTATTATGATGTCATCTCCTGTATTTAAGTCCGCGTTCAGTCCGTCTTCTTAGTTCTGTCATTGTCGTGTGTACCCCAGTGTTGTTCATTGACTTCTGTCCTGCATAAACCTGCCTTTTGGATATCTGGCTCCCGGAATTGCTTCCCTGCTCCCACAATGACACACCACCGAACGTCACAATTAAACTTATATAAAGATTTTATGGATTAGACCAAAATTTTTGTATAATTTACATTTATAACAATTTAAAAATTAGCAAAAGTTTTTTCATTCTACTTTCTACTTACTGAATTCCAAGAAATTCCATGAAATTTCAAGACTCTTATGTGAATTTTTCGTGCACACTATTCCTATCAGTGGAATCAAATTCACCATTTAAAAGATACATTCGTAACATGTCATGTAATGAGCTATAAAAAGCAAAGAACTTCATTTTGTCATTAAAATATTTGTTGCTTTCTTCTTATTTTCTGACGTTATCAAGTGACATAATCACAGTATGAAACGAGAGTTCTCACGCATGCATTGTCCAAATCGGGCTTCTGGTCAGAAAGATATGGAAGTGAGTATGGAAGTGAAAACTCAAAGTCCTGAAAATGACAGAAGCAATTAAAGTGTCCTGACCCCAAACAAGCCGTTGGAGTGTGTGTTAACACCATTTAAAATAATAATGCATTATTATTTGAAAATTAACTTTGAGTTTGCGATTGTGTATTTTTGATCGTATTTGTATGCAGGTTTTGCCCTGACTTTCCCTGGTATTCCTGCAGGCCTAATGTGTGTGCAGAACAGGAGCTCTCCCTGATGGCCCTGCACCAGCCATGCATACAGGCATTTACACGCATGGCAAAGGTTTGGAAGCAGGGCTGCCCCGGGCACCGCTGGTGTTTCAGCTATGAACGGAGGTGAGAGATATTTTAAGACAATTTCTCATACACGTGTGTCACATTTTCAGAATTACTTTATGTACATGCACAGGATCATTAATGCAGAACACTCATATGTAATGTAACATTTTGTTGCTATAGGACAGGGTACTACATGGCCTACAAGCAGGTGTACAGCATGGAAGTTCACACTGTATATCGGTGCTGTCCAGGGTGGTTACAACATGCTGAGGAATATGGATGCTTGCATCGTAAGTAAAATTGGTTGTTCATGCATTGTATTCTGCCTTATAACCCAGCATTCTGTGTCCATTAAGTCAAAGGTACAGCTCAGGTATAACGACAGAAGATATACGTTAGAATGAATGTACGCTACTACCAGGGTTGGCCTGTCCATTTTCCCATCAGGCCCATGACTGTGGGGG
>JAODUD010000036.1:17146092-17157992 GCA_026784285.1 Stomatorhinus walkeri
GGAAGCCCTATCGCTCGGAACCCCCAGAGGGGCGTGGCTGTGACGACAATGCGGCTCCCTCAGTGCGATCCATGACAAATACATTAAGTTTAAAAACCATTATAGTAAATGCGTTTCGAGATGGAAACGTAAACATTAGCACCCTTCAAGAAATGTATCATTTTTGTGCGCTGAATTTACGTTAACGTGTACTTACTATTACAAAATAGTAAACTATTTTCTAATAGGCCTATTTGTATAACCATTAGCGTTCCTGTCACGTATTGTCGGGGCACGGACCGGGGAGGCAGGGACAGCTAAGACGCAAGGAATCGGGGAACACGGTTTTTAATCAAAAGGTAAAGACGAGCAGGACAACGGAACAGGCAGCAAACTCAAAACGACGTTAATGACCGGACTCAGGAAACATACTTAAACGCAGACTTGAATACACAGGACTAATGACAGCAACTAGGAACAGCGCTGATCACACGGGATTCCACACGAGATAGATGAGGGGGCGTGACACACGGGAGGATCGGACGAGCAGGTCCATAACAGTTCCAAAGGGAATAAGCTTTGCGAATGGGATTCACATCTTGTAAATGTACAGCACAGTATGTACATAAAAAGGAACGTTTCTTTAAGAAAGCCACCGTTTTAAAACGATTTTTAAACTGATTTATATTGTCTTGAACTTTCCCCAAAACACAGAGTCTTCATTAACTAAAATTTTCTTGTCAATTTTCATTTAAAAGCATGAAAACGTAGAAATTACTATGGAAATTAAACAAACACTTCTGTAGGTTTTTTTGTGCGAAAAAATCGCGGATGCAAATAAGTTCGGTTCCTATGAAATTTTCGCACAAGGGCAAACTGTACTCTATAAAAATAAGAAAATAACAGAAATACTTTGATCCCGGAATGAAGTTCTCTTCGATACAGCAGCGAGATACATAAAGTGCAGACATCCAACATATAGCTCAAAAAAAATTGAAAGTGCACATAGTCTACTGCACAGTACACACCATAAATTTAGGCTTTTGCCCTACTTTGTATGGCTTCTTTTGACATGGTCCCTGGAATGGTGCAGTGGAAGATCCCTGCATGGATCGAAATGGTGACTGTGCCCAGCTCTGCAGCAGTGAAGAAGGTCAGCCGCGCTGCAGCTGCCATTTGGGCTACAGTCTGGCTGCCGATGTTAAAAGCTGCATGGGTATGTTCCTACAGACAAAGCAGCAGCATAAAAACACTGAGAATAAAACCCTCAGAAAGATCACCTCAGCTCATATCACTTAATGCATAGCAATGAAAAGTATCCACCCCATTGCTACCTTGACTGCATACCACAGCCATTCCTTTGATGTCCGTGTTCCCTCAGCGTTCGGTGTATCTACCCATGCTTAGCTGCTGTTATAATCGTCTTCTGTTTCAGATATTGATGAGTGCAGCGCAGGGCAGGCAAAATGTAGCCATCGCTGCATCAATACTCTCGGGTCATTTAAATGTATGTGCAGCCCTGGGTTTGAGCTGGGAATCAATGGGAAGCACTGCTACCGTGAGTATGGCATTTACATAAACTCTCTGAGGTAAATATGTGGGTAGGTAGTGCTCTCCTTATTTTTTACTCAAAATCTTTTCAGGAATTGAGATGGAGATTGTTAACAGCTGTCAGAAGAACAACGGAGGCTGCTCTGATACCTGCCAACACACTGCTAACGGACCCCTCTGCTCCTGTAGTCAAGGCTACAAACTAGCTGACGATATTAAAACCTGTGTAGGTTAGTATTTCCTAGTTCATACCTTCAAATGTATAGGCAGAGATGGGCGACATGAGTTCTATGACTTGACCCCAGTTGGACTCAACTATCAGGTTTTATGACTTGAGACTTGCTTTCAAATTTGTGAATAAGGCTCGACTTGACTTAAAATTGGATATTGTTGACTTGAGCCCATCAAGCTAACAAACGACAGAAACCACGAAATGCCTGCAAGACGTGCAACATACAGTAAGTGATTATTCACAAGTTAGTGAATGTAGTTCAGTGCATTAGCATGAAGTAACCACAGCAGCATCGATATCAAAACAATAAAATTTGATTACAAAGTTTTCCGCAGATGACAGGAGAAAAAAAAATGACAGTCTTCAAAACATGGGAATAAATATCAGACACGCTAACAAGAAATTTAATTCTGCATTTCAAGGCCCATAAAAACAGGTTGGTAAACCAGAAATAACTTTTCCAACATCCAAATGAACATTTTCCTTTAATGTTAAGAGGCCCAGTGCTCTTATTGGTGTTATATTACAGATGACATTGCTATTCTGAAGATGTAAGTTGTTGAACACAGTTAAATGCACTGGCAAATATGCTCATTATAAAATAAAAAGATGTAATATTTCTAGGCATTCTTTAAATTAATCACTATTAAATGTATTAAATAATAATAACTAAGTTGATCACTATTACGTTTATCATAGTTACTCATGGTGAAATTACCTAAGGATTGATCATGACTTGCCATGACTTGTTTGACCAAGTCTCTGACTTGACTGACAGTTACTTGTGACTTGTGAGTTTTGCATATGTCAGTGTTTCTCAAAACAGTCCTCAGGGACTTCCAGATGGTCTACATTTTTGCTCCCTCCAAACTCCCGGGGAATTAGCAGAGAGCAAAATCATGGCCCATCGTGGGATTTCCGTGGACTGGTTTGAGAAACAGTGGCATATGTGATTTTAATAATAATAATCAATACTTTATTGATCCCCGAGGGCAAATTGTCTTTAGGTCTCCCTCAACTTGCTCCTTGTAGAGGAAGTTGTCCACGAAGGACAGCCACCTGTAGCGGTCACACACTGCCCCAAAAGGACTGGCAGTACCCAGGATTCAAACCCACACCCCGAGGAGACTGGAGCCTTAATCCAGCACCATAGACTACTCCCTGTCTGTGCATAGGTATCATTTACCCTGTCCTACGTGTGGCACAGCCTACATGACAGTGACATTCCGGTTCCTGCCTGTCTCCATAGACATTGATGAGTGTGAGACTGGCAAAGCCTGCTGCAGTCATTTCTGCAAGAACTACCCTGGGGACTATGAGTGCCACTGCGAGGCCGGTGACAGACTGCAAACTGATGGGTGTAACTGTGAGGGTAAGGAGAGCCGTCTTTTTAAAGCTAAGAGCATGTATTATATTCATTTGGAGGAGTGCCTTGCTTTTCCTGTAATGGGCGCCATTTTTACTTTCACTTTACTACACCTCTGAGCTAAATAAAGACTATTTACTCCAACTCGTTCTGTTTGACCATCGTTACCCAATTAAAAGAAAATATGCTCTTGATGTAGGACAGGAAGATATGAATCATGATTTTATTCATGATTCTTGAGCAATATATTTCTATCATTATTATTTTGCATTGTCATATAGACATATATATAGAGATACTCAATATATTGGAGCTGTGGTGAATCCATCCTTACATAGTTTGTTGGTGCCCATCCATTTTCTGCTTAATTCCAAGTGGGGTCACCAGACCTTATCCCAGGAACTAACTTTGGACAGTCACTAACACACCACATTTAGACACACCAATCAACCTACCCTGCACACCTTTGGACTGTGGGAGGAAACTGGAGCCCCCAGAGAGAACCCACACACACTTGGGGAGAGCATAGGAACTACACACAGAAAGGACTCAGGACCAAACCCAGCACCTTCTGGCTGCGAAGCAGCAACGCTAAACACTGCACCACCTTAATTCGTTGGTATGCAAGTACCATTTGTAAATTAATTATTACTGAATTAAAATAAAAGGCAAATTCATTAAAACCTAAATATAAGTAAATATGTAAATGGTATTAATCCATTAAAATATACTGGAGAATAAATCTGGAATGGGAGATGTTAACCTGCTGAAAAAAACAGACCAACATGACCAGCATAATGTGTGCTGATTATACCAGCATGTGTTATGTTTTGGTGCTGCTGGACCAGCATCGTTAATGAAATATTGCTGGTGGATGAGCTTCATGTGCAGGTAGACCAGCACAGCAATGCTGGTCCACTAGCTAAACCAGCAGGAAACCAGCACTAACCAGCACAGACTAGCTTGGAAATCATGCTGGTCCATTCTGTTGTTTTCAGCAGGGTTTTCCATAATTGCCATTTGCACTGTGTAAAAAAATTGTAGCATGCAGGGTCATGAATCAGAAGAGATGACATGAGTTACCCTCTGCTCGATATTTTGTTGTTGAGTCCCTGTTCCTAAGAGGCAGCGTTCTGAGGTACTATGCATACACACTGTCAAACGCTACCATCACTAGCCAGGAGCAGCTCCAGAGATTTTCTGGTGCTATGGGGTTGCCTGAGTTTTTAGAAAGGATGCTGTGAAATTTAGGGTTTGCCCTTAATGTGCTGGTCACCACAGTTCAATTTCTACTGTAATACAACTGAGACATGTACACAAACACCTGTGCCCAAACGCAGTGCCCACTGTGTGACAGTGACAGTGACATTCAGTGAAACACAAGGTTTACCAACCTGTTTTTATGGGCCTTGAAATGCAGAATTAAATTCTATCTAAATAAACCACAGAAATGTCTTGGGGGGGGGGGGGGGCTAAGGGTGCTATGCCCCTATGATCCTCAAGCCCCTCCCTGGCTGATATAAGCACGTTATTAATTTTACATAAGATGTTAATCCTAACCCTTATTTGCTTTCTCTTCTCATCTTTGAAACTGGATAAACAAACAGATAGATAGACAGATAGATACACTCGTACATACACACATACATACATACATACATACATACATACTTTATTGCTCCTGTGGTAATCTGGGAAGTACAGTTTTGATAATCTTTGAGAGCTTTTAATAAGCTTTCAAAGTTTTGATGTGACCTTTCGATCTGAGGTGATAAGCAGGGCTTTTACAGTGAGAACATTATGAAGACAATGCTCTAGAAAGTCACAGAGTGGACCTGCAGTCTACATTCATGCTGAATCTGGAGAACTGGGGCCATGGTCCCACCTGCCCATGATTAACTCACTCACCTGTTTCATTGCAGCTCAGCAGAAGAGTGAATTTGATGAGAGTGACGATGAGGATGCGGATGTGCGCCAGCTGCCAGGCCTGCTATTCCGGCAGCTTCCAGAGCTCCTGCACTATGATGCGGACTCAGCTTATGAAGCCTATGAGGATGAAGAGGAGAGTGGGGATGACGTGTGGGCGGAGCTCACTCTCATCAGCAGGACCGGTAACAGCAGGGAGACACTCCACATTCTGGGCTTATTAATGTGCCCTTCAGCGTATGGAGGTCAGGATGGTCTCACACAGGAAAAGTGTGTCAGATGGGCATTTGTCTCTCTCAATATCTATTTCAGTGTGTCTGGATGGCACTTTTGGGGATGACTGCAGTCTCAGTTGTGAAAACTGTGAAAATGATGCAATATGTGCTGAGGAAAAAAATAAATGCAACTGCCTTCCGGGGTGGACTGGAATCATCTGTAATGAAAGTGAGTGCATAACTGGGTTTAAAAATTCCAACCAGCTGTCATGGTAGATATTTTGACACAGGTTATCCATTGGAAAGGCCAGTGGTTTGCCTTTGTCCCTTGAATTTGCATGTCTTATATTATCAGCATGATGAATCATAAACACTGCTCAAAAAAATTAAAGGAACACTCAGAAATCTAATCAGATCTGAATCATGCTGAATATCTATACTGATATGGACTGGGTAATGTGTTAGGAATGAAAGGATGACACTGTTTGATGGAAATGGAAATTAGCAACCTACAGAGGGCTGAAATCAAAGACATCTGAATATCAAAGTGAAAAAATGATGCGGCACCGCTCATCATGACCACCGCTCCACTCTGCTCACATGCTCTGCAGTCAAGGTGCTGCTGTCTAGCCTGTAGAGGTCTGTGCCTCCATGGATATGCCTCCCCAGACCATCACTGACCCACCACCAAACTGGTCATGCTGAGCAATGTTACAGCATAGTGTTCTCCATGGCTTCTCCAGACCCTTTCAGGGTTGTCACATGTGCTCAGGGTGAACCTGCTCTCATCTGTGAAAAGCACAGGGTGCCAGTGGCAGACCTGCCAATTCTGGTATTCTATGGCAAATGCCAGTTGAGCTCCATGGTACCGAGCATTGAGCACAGGGCCCACTAGAGGATGTCAGGCTCTCAGGCCACCCTCATGAAGTCTGTTTCTGATTGTTTAGTCAGAGACATTCACACCAGTGGTCTGCTGGAGTTCATTTTGTAGGGCTCTGGCAGTGCTCACCCTGTTCCTCCATGCACAAAGGAACAGATACCGGTCCTGCTGATGGGTTAAGGACCTTCTATGGCCCTGTCCAGCTCTCCTAGAGTAACTGCCTGTCTCCTGGAATCTCTTTAATACCCTTGAGACTGTGCTGGGAGACACAGCAAACCTTCTGGCAATGGCATGTATTAATGCACCATCCTGGAGGAGTTGGACTACCTGTGCAACCTCTGTAGGGTCGAGGTATCGCCTCATGCTAGCAGTAGTGACACTGACAGTAGCCAAATGTAAAACTAGTGGAAAAACAGTCAGAAAAGATGAGGAGAGAAAAATGTCAGTGGCCCCCACCTGTTAAAGCATTCCTGTTTGGGGGGTCGCCTCATTGTTGCAAAGCAGCAGAAACTGATTAACCACCCCCTCTGCTACATCACTAACTAGATCAATAAACTCTGATTAAAAAGGGTTCCTTTCATTTTTTTGAGCAGTGTATAAAGAACAAATGAGAAACATGTAGGCGAATAAATGTTCTATTCCCGTGAAGGTGTCAAAAACCTAGAATAGCAACAGCCTTTGGAAGCTTTTACACTGATCTGCCTTTCTTAAAGGAAAGCCTTCAGTTTAACACTGATATATTAATGAACATGTCGTGACACTTTACATTAAGTGTGCCTTCATAATGCATTTGTAATGCATACATAGGATATTCATAAGCAGTATGTAAGTATATGAAGGTGCACTTAATGTAGAGTGCCACCCATGTCTTATTGTAAACCTTTTTTGATTTAACAAATATCAAAGTTAATTAAATATCAAAATTAAAGAAAATTATTTCATAAACCTCAATGTTGTGAATTTTAGCTATAAGTATTCTCCTTTATAAAGTGTAAGTAGATTAATCAGGGTATGGCTTAAGAAACGGGTATTCCTTGCGTTGTAGCTGCGTGCATATTTTGGAGGTCACACTCTGTTCTGTATTTGCTCCTCAGCGTGTCCACAGGGAACTTTTGGTCCAGCTTGTCAAAGTATCTGCCAGTGTGAGAATGGCGGATCCTGTGATCCAGTAACTGGGACATGCCACTGTCCCCTTGGGGTGGAGGGGGAGTTTTGTGAAGATGGTGAGAGTTTCGCCCTATAAATGATGCGTAGAAAGCTGAAATTAGGTCCCTAAATCCTCTAGTGCTCATAACTGTACTATTATTTACCATTTTGTTTATCTGATGTCTCCTTAGCAGAAATACTTTCTCTTACTTTCTAAGAATGATTGTTTACATAGATATGCTTCAGGTAGAAAACCAAAGACCAACCAAACTTCTGTGGTTTTTATTGCTGACAGGTTGCCCAAAGGGGTATTTTGGGAAAAACTGCCAAAGCCGGTGCCACTGCCCCAGGAATGTGCATTGTCACCGCTTGTATGGGACTTGCTTGTGTGACCCAGGGCTGTATGGGCGTTTCTGTCATCTAGGTGAATGTCGCGAAAGTCGGGCAAAAACTCAACTTGAACCACTGCAGGAATGGTGTTGATAGCATACTCTTAAAGAGTATGTTATCATCACCATTCCTGCAGTGGTTCAAGTTGAATCCCTCAAAGTATTACATCTATAGAATTATACCATCTATCAGTGGTACTATCATACCAACAGTAGACAGTACCATTACTACACCTAAAATGAGTCAGTATAAAGAAGTCTGAGTAATTTTTACTTATTTGAATTATTTCAACTCAATCTAATCTACTATGGAACGATAAACTCTAGGTTAGTGTGTTACCTGTGATTTTAGCCAATGAAGTCTTGCCCTGTTCACTGTTCTCTTTATGCATCTTCTTTAGCATGTCCAAGCTGGACATACGGAGCAGGATGCACTAAGGAGTGTGCTTGTGTGCTGGAGAAGTCCTTAGGGTGCAGAGCTAACAATGGCTCATGTGTGTGCAAGCCAGGCTACCAAGGAACTGCATGTCAGTCAGGTACGCTGCAGCTGAGCTGGCAGCAGTGAGGGCGTGGGCAGTCATGGGCCTGGCGTCGGGTGCTCATCATGTCCCTGTCTGCTGCTCTTATCCAGAGTGTGAGCCTGGCTTTTATGGAGATGGCTGCATGGAGCAGTGCGACTGTCCTGCTGGTGTTAGGTGTGACCTCAAGAGTGGCCAGTGTGTGCAGAATTGCCCAGCAGGATTTCATGGGGAGAGGTGTCACCTGGGTGAGTAGGCCATCCAAGTCTATAAACACTCTACAAGCAGAAACTAAATATTATCACCATGTGCTTCACGTGATGCGTTTCTGTCATCCTTGTAGTCAAAGTTCTAGCTTCTTGTCTTAAAAAGCATGTATCTTCACTTTCATTGCTTTCTTTTGTGCATGTTCTGTTCTCAAAGGGGCTGAATTTATTTGCTGGCACACATTTTACAAGATTTAACTAACTTACCATAAGGAACATTTCGAATAATGTTCATCTGTCTCTTCTGGATATTATTTTGCTTGAAACTAAAGAGCAGTCATGGCACATTTCCAGTTATCAGTCTCATCTTAACTTCTGAATGCACTGTGGTGCCCAAAGCGCAGAATACCCACACTGCTCTCTGACTGCGCCACCTCCTGGTAAGGGCAGGAAAAACCCCTAATGTTCCTTCCTGTAATGTGGCTGAGTTTGAACCCTCCCCGCAAAGGGACAATAACAAAGAGGCATATGAAAGTAAAACCCAATCCCCTTTATTACAAACAACTAAAATCAATTACATGAATAAAAAGAAAAAATGCTGCTAGTGGTGGCCAGCTGACTCTCCCCAGCAAGGTCAGATCGGCAGACAGCTCTCACCTCACGAGGCCCCTAGACCAAGAAAATAGCAAAGCCCAACACCGCACAACATGCAGCACACCCAACACTACACACAACAGACAAATACCACTATAATATACAACTCAACGCGAGACTTCACCCACTAATACAGTGCCCCTCAGTGTGGCACCCCAGCAGCGAAGAGCAAAAAGCAGAAAGATCTCATGTACAAACATAAGGGGAAGGGAGCAACCGGTATCCACCCAAGGTGCAATACTAAGTTACTTAGTTACTAAGTTACTTACAACTTAGCCCGTAGCAGCAACCAGGGCAGCTAATAAAAGAAAAACAAACCAAAACTCCTATCAAATAACTATAAAACGGTGGCTGGTCTGGTCCTTTGCAGGAATGATTAACGTCCTCGCAGCACAGTGACACCAAGAGGAAGCGCTCCAATGCAGAGCCTCCATGTCTGTAACCCAGCAACTCGTAGGGGATCACGTCAAATGATAAAATTGTAAACAGTCACCTCTGTCCTCCATGAAGAGTTACACGCTGCTAGCAATCACCTCCATGTCCAGTCGTAAAACACAGCAGCAAGAGAATGAGATTCCACCTTGGCAGCCTTTTATAACTTCTTGGTGGATCATATGACCAGGCTCATGTGGTTATCAATATGGTGTAATTACCAGTGCCGTGTGACTACTCCCACCAGCCTGTTCAGATCGCCACAGTTCTTTTAAAATGCACTATTACAGTATATGTTTTGGCAGCTTACGGTGATTAAGGTGACAATTTGGGGTGAACTGTCAATAGGAATGTGACTGTGGGGATGCTCCTTGCAAACCAGAAGCAGGCCAGTGTCTGTCACTCAGGAAGTCTGGTTTAGTGGGAGAATTTCCATCATATCAGGCATTTTTCTGTTTCATTGTGTTTCATTTTTACGTTGTTGCTGTAATGTGTATCTTTGCAGCATTGCTACAGTAGGTGCAACAGAACCAGGCTCATTCTAGGATAAAACAGTGAAATCTGTGTTTTTGAGGGTCCAGCTCTACCTTTGTATGTGAACGTGGGACTTCAAGGTGGCTCAGTGGGTAGTACTTTTTCCTCACACCTCAAAAGTTGGGGGTTTGAGCCCCTCTGCTCTGTAACACTTGCATGTCCTCCTCGTGTTATGTGGCTTTTCCCTGTGAACTCTGCATACCTTCTGCACTATAGCCTGTATATGTGTTGGTGAGAAAGAAAAATCACTTCTGGTGAGGAAATGGTTGAATCAGGTGTCTTTTATTAATGGCTCAATTTTACTGGACTTACAGAAGGTGACAAAGAAGTGAATACAATAAATACAAAGGTACAAAGGATCAGGTACCAGGATGTGTGTCATGTGATCAGCTGGCTAGGAGGGGTGAAGGAAATTACTCTTTCAATATACATTTGGTTTATGTAGGCCCTGTAATTAACAAGTTATTGCTTGTGCATATTTAAGTGTTTATATGTGTTATTGTTTGTGAGGACTCTGCAGTAGCTTTTCTTGTCAATGTTCATGGGGTATCAGATGGACAAAGTGGTGAAAAGTACTGTTGTAGTATTTGAGATCAGTCTTGCTCTTGAGATCAGTTATTGAACTTATAAGCACTCAAATGTGCAACTACAACTCAGAAAAAAGTCGGGACAGTATGTTAAATTAAAATCAAACTGAAAACAATACTTTGTTAAATTATCTTTGACCTGTATTGCATTGAAAACCATCCAACAGCACATTATTTAATGTGTTCCTCATTTTTGCAGGAAGAATGGGACAAAATTACACCTAAAACACTTCATCACTTGGTGTCTTAAGTCGCTAAACATCTTTTAAGTGTTGTGAAAAGGAATGGCGACATTACAAAGTGGTAAATGCTTTACTGTGCAAACTCTTTTTGAAATGTGTTGCAAGAACCAAAATTGGAATATGTGTTTATTTTGAGAAAAACAATAAAATTCAGTAAATCTGCTTTCAGATTGTTTGGCTCCATCTTGTAGACTTTGGCATTAGGAGGAGCATTCTGGGAAGTGTCAGTTCTGTTTCTGTGGAAAGTCTGCCATCTAGAGGAAAACTATAGTGGTGCTACATTGGAATAAGCGCGCCCATATTTTATGTTTACATTTATATCAATATACGCTGGAATTGAAAAAGAAAATAAATTAAAAAAGTAAATAAGTGGAAGGTTCATATGTAATAGGATATATATAGGGAGAAGGAAGTGACTAGTTTACACTAAATAAAAATTAATTTATGTGCACCTTATTTATTAACATATATTTAAGTATGTAAATAATATTTAGCTAATTTTGTTGAGGTTATACACTAGTTTTATTGTTTGAAGCCCACAGGGACAATCCAAGAGTTCTTTTTCATATTCTGACATCATAATTAGGAGTATTAATTTACATAGACGTTGCATAACACTTTTGTGGACTTTGGATGGGGAAGAAAGAGCATTCTGGGAAATGAATTTTGCTTTTTTAGAAGTGTATATATATTTAGATAGGACCATTTTATTGTTTTAATCAGCAGTGTTTATTTAAATCCAAGCTAGTATATTCACTGGCACCGTAATCATTAGAGCTTCATCTGTCACCGTACACAGAAAACTATGCATAGATATTTTACCCTCCAATCCTGGAAGCAGAACTACTTATGAACCACTACATGACTTTTAGGTGATGCATTTGTCCTGTGAATCTATTTTTTATCTACGAAGTGCTAAAATAGGAGCGGCCAGTCAAAGGAGCACGGATACCCTGACAGATTCAGGCAGGGATGGATTACGGACCGGGCCAGCGGGGCCGCTGCCCAGGGGCCCTTGGGGTGCAGGGGGCCCATGGGGCCCC
>JAODUD010000036.1:17158092-17171454 GCA_026784285.1 Stomatorhinus walkeri
CTCTGATGGAAACATGGAGGGAGGGCGTTTGGCTGCCAAGGGCCCTTGAATTGTGGTGGTTGTGGTGGTGGTGGTGGGGGGGGGGGCACTGGGGGCTTGCGAACGTTTTGCCCAGGGGCCCACACAACCCATAATCCGTCCCTGGATTCAGGGGGTCCAGCACTTCATGAAGGCCTGAAAGTTTACCATCAGGTCCCACCCACACCCATCAAAATATATGAGGGTGACCCTAGTAGGGGCCCTAAGTTAACATATTGTCAGGGGGCTCAGAATTTCTAGCTACACCCTAATGCTCAAGACCCCCAGGGTATACGCTGATCTTTGCACTGCTTGCATTAACTAAAGAAATAATTTGTTTTTAAAGTCACCTTACAGTTACAGGTGATAATATAAGATTGCCACATCTTGGCTGAGCTATGATATGTACCATAATGCAGCATGAAATAATTGTTGCATAAAGCTAAGTGTTTATCAGAAGGTTTGACTAATATTTGCAGAGATCCAAGAGATGAATATTAACGCTAACCCTATATTCCCTCTAGTGACGATTTCAGGAATTGCTTTTGCTTTTGCATTTCCACTTTAAGGCTATCACTGTTAAAGCATCTCAGATTGCAAAATATGATGCCACTGTAAAACGTTATATGTAAACGTTAAGCTGTATTGATTAATTATTTATTCATATAGCATATCATCCAAGTAATAGTACTTTATGTTTCTTCTGTATATGTAAAATGCAGCAGAGTGATATTAGTCTATGAAATTTACTGTTTATAGGTTACTAAAAAGCAAGAGCTGAGTCGCTCAAATACTTAGATAAATTGTAACCTTTACCATCTCCAGATTACACCAATCCGCTGATGAAGACTTGCTGCAAGTGACAGTCAGCCAGCCAAAGGATAAATACGTAAAGGCATATATGAGAACATATAGTACTGCAAAAACGGCAAAAAGCATACATAAAAATGCATATATTACACATACATTCACATAAGAATGCATACATTTACATATACACTGTACATAATCATTATACATTTTACTGCCACATGGTAGTGGGAACAGCTGGAAGTATTGTAGCATCTTTCTTTTTTATAGAAAAAAACAATTTCCTTTAGCCATTACTCGAGAGATCCAAAGGGATTCTGGAGAAAAGAGAGGGGCTGCATATATAAATCAGACTGCACGTGGCGTGGAAGAGGGGCAACATGCTTCATAGACCCTGTCATAGACGGAAGTCTTAGGCCAGACTTTTGTATTCTGTGGTCACTCTACCAAAATCAAGGCCATTACTACTCTCATCCAAGGACCGGAAAGAGTCTATACTTTATATTCCCAACTGTAAACAGGGATGTGGTCGATATTTTCCCTACACTTTAACCACTATTTTCGTTTCACTCTTGGAATTTCAGATCTTTTTCATCACTTATGAAAACAAGCACCCTGAGTGAGTTGGTGAGAACCACATGTTTACCATCATCATTTAGAAGAAAATTCACATTAACATCAGCCAGTGCCGGCTCCTGTACAGACTCTGCATAATCTGTACTGTCTACAGCAAGATATTGAAAAAGCATTTTGCCACCAGATTCTATCTGAGACAAATAGAAAACAGATTTGGTTGCTGGGAGTGCAGAACAGCTGAAACAGATGGCATTTACACAGTAACCTGGCTTTGTTTTGAGGCATGTTCCTGGACTCTGACGACAGCTCTGTGGACTCAGCAGGTGTTCCACTTACTGCTGGTACCCCTCTCTCCCTGAAGGCGCTGGCCTTTTGTCTTGCAGCTTTCATGTGGTGCGGACACTCCGCAGATGTGGGATATGAGATCACTTAATGAATGCTGACGCGTCGCAAAATGAACAGTGAAGCGGAGTGCAGTTTAATATTTTATTTCTGGTAGGTGGGAGACATGCTAGTGGAACTTGGCTTCTTTTCCCTCTCTTTTGTGAGGCATCCAGTCCAAACCGGAGGATGTTTTATCTTGGCTTGCAACATGCCCGGACGGTTTTTACGGCCTTGACTGTGGCCAGATGTGTGATTGCAGGAATGGTGCCCACTGCAACCACATCACAGAAGCTTGTCTGCCTGCCTGGACAGGGGCCCAGTGCATTCTGGGTATGGACAGATCCCACATCATTAAAAATGGGTGTGAGGCAACTTCTTTCAGCCTATCGCAGCATCATCTGCTTAAACATGTTTCAAATGTGTTTGCAAACAATTAACTGAGTAATGAAATATTAAATGTCTTTTTTCGGAATGCTTGGAGTAGAGGTAGTGGGTTACTAACTTTGAAGAACAGATCGTTAATTGGGTTAAATTCACGATAAACACATCCATATATTTATTGTAGTTTTAAAATTAAAGTTTAATGCTGTTTGAGACATATTTAGAAGAAAAATGATTTGTCTGAAGTCTCTTTTAAATGCTTGAAATAGGGTCCATTGCTTCGGGTTTCTCTGAAAGACTTTATTCCTATTGCATACTTTACTGTTTAATTTCTCTAAAATCTTCTCTTTGCCAGTGACTCCTCATTTATTGCACACCTTCTTGCACATGTACTCTGTCTTTCCCAGCCTGCCCCAGTGGGCACTTTGGGCACAACTGTAGCAGCTCTTGCAGCTGCATCAGGGGGGCATCTGTGACCGTGTTAGAAGCCTATGCAGATGCAGAGCTGGGTGGACCTGAATTAGTTCCCAGAATGACTGTACACTATAAAGCGACTGTTATTTTGTCCGATATTCAAGGCCAGCTGAAAACCCAGGTAGTGTTTTTAATTACTGGTGAAATTGACAGGTCAAAATAGAACTTTATCTTGTCCATTGTATATCACAGCCCTAACCGGATGTCTGACTCAGTCTCTGCGTGCAACCTGCCATCACGGTGACTCTTGTGACAGGGTGGCGCCCCTGCCACTTAGGCTGGTAAGGAACAAAGTGGGATCCGGGTCCGCAGGTAATCGTTAGCCATGGCTTTAAGGTAGAGGAAGGAGGAACCCAGTACTGCCTGTTGATATTTTTGCATTCTTTCTAAGCATTTTTCCATAGACAGTTGAGTGAGGTATCACCAGGAGGTCAGCTGAACAGCACACAGCTCTCAGTGATGATGAAGCTCAGGTCACCAACTGCCATTCAGACACAGAATGAGCAGCTTGGGTGAAGCCTCCACAGATGTTGGCTTATTCCCTTCGATGTACTCTTATCCTGATGTGTGGTTTTGCGAGTTGTAGGCGAGTTTTGGAGGGTGTGACATTGGTCTCTGATGGTTTTTCTGGGGTGTTTTGGGTAGGACTAGTGCTAGTCAACGTGTTAGGCAATATAGGGAGCCAGCTAGGACGGCCTCTTCTGACAGGATGGCAACTCCTGAACCTCTGGCATCAACCCGCCTTCCCTTGATGCAAGCAGCATGCAGAGAGCCACGTGCATTGCACCCTCCAAGACAAAGTCAATCTGGGCAATAAAGTTTGCCGGGTGGGGGAGGACGAGGTGGGGGCTGACAGTGAAGCTTGCCTGGGGCTTAGTAGGACTCTGCCATGCCATTATGTCACCTGAAAGCATGGACCGCTGTCATGGTTTACTAACAGCAGCTGTTCTGCTCAAACATTTATTTTCTTAGTCTTACCTACCATCTAATAAATGCTATATGAAATTGGCAAGTAAATAACAGGCATTGTTGTGTCTCCCAAACAAATAATGATTTGGAACACAGATACAGTTAATGACAGTAACATAATTACCCACATAATCTAGTGCAGTTTCTTATCTGGGTTGCACACTGCTTGACTAAATGCTGTGGCTACATGAAAACCAGTTTCTTGTTTTATCTTAAATTTGAAACAAATGTGTTTTTCTGAAATGGTGTATATGTGCATGTCAGAGCATTTCTGTGTGCATTAAATTTCCAGAAATGCTTATCTTTTTCTTTAGAAACAAAAGTCTATTAGTATTTTCTGCAAACGTGTATGTGTATAAATGAGGAGCAGGCAGGCTTGTTGTGTTTTTGTCTGTACCTTCATTACGTACCACTGCTATACTGACATCCTTGGCCACTTTCCCTTCTGCTACATTTCACTGAATCAGGGTTGAGAATTGAATTTAATTGAATTCAGAATGGCTCTGAAGTTGTAATTTGAATCTTGAATTCGAATTGAATTTGAGTTGCGGTTGAAAGCAGGATGTAGTATTGCAATTCAAATGTGAATTTAAGGATGCAGAATGAATATGGAATTGAATACACTGAATAAATTCACATACAAAATTTAGGTACAGCTTTAAGAATACAGTTTAATATTTCAATAGGAATGACACATAAATGTGTTAACATACACAGCATATGCTATATCATCCATCCATTTTCTATACCCGCTTGCTATGGGGGGAAACTAGAGAAACCTGCAACATGGGGAAAACATGCAAACACACACAGACTCTGGTGCCAGAGTTACAAGGCAATCAAATGTATTGATAGAATAATTTCCTTCACCCCCACCTGGCCCTACAGGAAGGGACATGCAAATAGACAATTGACCAAATGTCACACTTCCTGGTCACTGATCCTTTGTACCTTTGATCTGAGATGTATTTACTGTCCTCATTCAGAAATCTTCCACTTCTAGAGGGTTCCCGGGTGCATTCGAACTCCCCAAAAGTGCATATAAACATATAAACAATTACATATTCAAAAACAATAAATTTGTGCCCATAAAAAAGACCCCGCCTACCAGTCCGCTCCTGCTGATTGCTATGGAATCTGCTGGGAACTTAGTTGTCTTATATGTCCTTGGCAGTATGCGGCTATTTTACAGTGCAATGGACAGCAGAAGTGATTGCACCTGGCAATTTATGTTTCCCAATTAGCCTGCCATGAAGGAACTTATGGACGACACTGCAAGGAGAGATGTAAATGTTCCAACGGGGGGCGCTGTGACACCATCACAGGCACCTGTGAGTGTTTGCCAGGATTCCTTGGAGCCAACTGCAGCATTGGTGAGAGCGTCAGCATGCCACAGGGATCACTGCCTGCCGAGCACTGTGTTATTCAGGCGACTATATTCAACCTCATTGCATTCATGGTCTGTATGTGTGTTTCACAGCTTGTCCACCTGGGCGCTATGGGCAGGACTGTGGCCTGATTTGTTTTTGTGGGAATGGAGAACAGTGCCACCCAGTGACTGGAAAATGTACCTGTGCTCCAGGCCGGGCAGGACGACATTGCCAGCATGGTACTGAAAAAAAAACAGGACATTGTTAATCAAACAAGAAGGAAACATAACTTTTGTTAAATATTGTTATATTATTTGAGAAACTGAAATTTACTCTGTCAGCTAGGAACTGATTTCTTTTTAAGTTTTGATTTAGCCTCAATATCCTCAGTGAAGGCCTATCATTTTAGATTTATTTGCATGGAAGGCAGAAATGAAGTTTACATCCATAATCTTGCTGTTTATCTGCAGTTCCACTGGAGTACAAGTCTGATTTTCCATTGCAGAGCTCTTTATGAGTCCTTGTCAGCCACAAACTGTGGTCATGCTGTTGCTTATGTTTCTGTATTTATAGAAAAGTAAAAGTAGCTCCATTTTTCAGGTTCTGTGTCAAAGGACTTGGCACTATAACAAATAAACAAACAGTGTTCCTAAATCAAAAAATGCATGACTATTGTATTCCCTGGACTCGATAGTGGATACATATGATTTTAGTATCGGTCTGCTGTCACCCCCACAAATGCTTTGCATGTTAAGACAATAACTCAAAAACCATTTGGTGGATCTTTTTCAAACTATGTGCCGATGTTGTTTGCAGTGCATTTAGCAAGAAGGGCTCTCTGCTGCAGGCCTGAAGTGTTGGGTTGAAGTCAGTGATGGACTGAATGCCCTGCGACGTGCGCCATGTGTCCTTTCAGTCCATGAAGTAGCTATTGATTTTTCCTGTGTAGGCACACTCACACTTTTCCTCTTAATATTCTGGGATGGTTTGGGTCTGGCTATAATATAAACCTCTCTGTCTCAGGACCTGCAGACATTATCTCTGATTTTCACCAGTGTGCTCAACTCTGCAGAGAACCAGGGTTTGCAGTTTCTGTGTGTGACGATGGTTTTGAAGGCAATAACATCCTAAATGTATTTGCCGATGTAGCAAGTGACTGAGGCTATGTATTCCTCCCTGAAGATGTCTCAGTCTGTGCGGTCAAAGCAGTCTTAAGTGCAGTTGCAGCACCCTGAGACTAGATTTCCACCTCGCACAGGACTGGTCTGATTCATTTTGGCATGGGTCTGTAGGCTGAAGCTAGGAGGATAGAGATATGGTCTGAGTGTCCAAGGTGGAGGAGGTGCAGCATTGTATGCACAGTGGATGTTTGTACAGACGCTCCTCTACTTGTGAACAAGATACGTTCTGAATGGCCGTTTGTAACTAAATGTTTGTAATGTTTGTACAAAGAAATTCAAATGTCAAACAACTGTTCTGTAAAGTCATTGCTACATTGTGCAACTTATTACAAGTCAGGTTGCTTTTCTATTTCTATTTCAACAGCTTGTAAAACAAACTCTGTTTGTTCTTCACTACTTGTCAGTGAACCACTGTATTCCTGTATCATAGCAGTGCCTCCATCTGCAGTGTCATTTGTCACTCGCATCGCCCATACAGTTCCCTCAGCCGTTAAATAGTTGTCGTCGGTTATCCAAGTCTCAGGATCAGTTTGAAGAAATGAGTCTGGAATTGACAACAGGTCACAAACACCTTCTTTGAATTCACTGTCACAAAGTCATGTAACTGCATTTCATTGATCTTGGTCAACTGTTATTCGTTTTGGTGGATCTTCAGATGCTGGTTTTTGAAGCACTGAAACCATCAACTTTTTCTCCAGGACATGAACATCTCTGTCAAAGAATGACAGTGCAATCAACTCTTCACTAAGGTACCAGAGGTGGACACAGAGCTTCTTTAGGGCATTTTCTGCTGCTTGTGAGTCGAGTTAAAAGGATTTGCCTGAACTTAGGATGGATGCTGGCTCGCTTGCAGTGCTTCCACTTTACAGTGCACTGCTTTTGAAAAGCTTTCAGGTGGTCGCTCCTCCCAGGCGATATCGAGGGCTTGCAGTGCAAGACCGAAAGAATCCCTAAACGGTGCAGGTGCTCCAGTGTGTTTCCATCTGGATGCACTGAAATTGAATAAATTGTCGGAGGTTCATGTTTACCAGTTTTTCTGGTAAACACAAAAACATAAGATGATATACTGAATGATATTTAGGATCCAGAATGACCACTGTAACCTAACACCCTGCCATCTTGGTTCAAGATGTGTCATATAAGTGTAATGAAACCTACATTTCATAACAAGGGCTCAGAACATATGGGTAAAAACACATTTATTAGCTTTAACATTTAACGTTTCTATCCAGTATAGGTTGGTGAATACAGATTAGATGGGTGGAACAAGTGACAGGGCTGTCCAGGGAATACAATGCCATCATTCTAACAGCCTTCATTATAGTTGGTCCATTTTGCATTGCAATTGTGAATGTTTTTCATCCATGTGGGCTTATATGTAGGTGTGATTGGCATGGAGACATGGAAATGAATGGTAATACCTGATGGTCCCTTTTCATTGCCATAGCTTGTCCCAGGGGGCGATATGGAGCACAGTGCTTGAATATGTGTACATGTCGGAATGGTGCTGCCTGTGACCCACATGATGGGACATGCAGGTGTGGGCTGGGATGGACTGGGAATCGCTGTGAGAAAGGTGGGTGCTGCTGAGGGATGGATGGATGGGTAACAGTGTAGATAGGCCTTTCTTTTTCAGCACGTTACATATATGTTACAGAATGTTTCTGTTTTAGGTTGCATCCCTGGGAAATATGGACCCTCCTGTGAACTGGACTGCCAGTGCCAAAATGATGCAGATTGTGACTGCTTTACCGGGCTCTGCCACTGCAAAGCTGGCTACTATGGAAACTCCTGTCAACACAGTGTGTGCATTTCTGGCACATACCCTTCAACAGTCTTTGGATCTTAGGGACAGTTATCTGTGAAATATTGTTCTATGAAATATTGACCGTTTGTTCTGATTATTTCCCCCTTTTCCCAATGCTGGGGTCATTTCCCAGGGTGTCCATCTGGATTTTTTGGACAAAATTGCAACCAGCAATGCAACTGCACAAACAGTCAATCATGTGATCATGTGACTGGACATTGTTTGTGCCAGCCAGGCTTCATTGGATCCTACTGTCAGACAAGTGAGTTGGTTTCAAATCTGCATTATATTGAATAACACTGTACAGTAAAACACTACATATACAGTTAGGAGATGGCATTTCATGGTAAGGAATAGAAAGAAAGCACTATTCCATCTATGTACTTCGACTGGGTGGTTTCTAAGGTGTGTAATAGGTTTTCTTCTCCAATCTTGCACAGAGACCATACTCTGCCATTTGATCAGAAACAGACATTTCCAGAGTCACGTATACAAGCCCTCTGTTATGCTTAGTGTCCCCTTATGTCATATGCATCAGGAGACAATGTGCTCTGCTAACCCCTGTTTCTACAGTGTGCAAAGAAGGTACATTTGGACAGGGTTGTCAACACCACTGTGACTGTGAGGATAGGGCCCCTTGCCATCCAGCCACTGGACAGTGTCTCTGTCCTCCTGGGAAGACTGGAAATCAGTGTGAAAAAGGTGTCACCCATTGTTGTGTAATTCTACATTCTAAATGTATTCTTAGTTTAAAACTGGGTAATTTTGAAAATTCTCAAATTCATTCAGGCTTAATTCAGGCTTGGCCTAATTAATCTTGTGTGTAAAAAGAACTTCAAATTGATCGTATTTCCCACAGACTGTGAAGAGGGTCACTTCGGACCCGACTGCTCTTTGCAGTGCCAGTGTAGCCAGCAGGCCCATTGTCATTCCTCGACTGGCCACTGCGTGTGTCCCCATCCCTGGATAGGGCCCACCTGTACAAAAGGTAACCCGGTTCAGCTTGTCAGCAGAACATATACCTCTGCTCCAGCCCAGGCTGTTTTTGATTGACAGCCGCAGGTTCAAAATGTCGAGGCAGGTTTTGTTTATTTTTGTGTCAGTCTTCATGTCTTTCTCAATTATAAGTCCAGTTGCTGACAGTTATTTTAACTGTAGCACCGTAGGGTGTCAAGGCTGAAGGGAGCTCAGTTTCTCAATGCTGAACTCACAAGAGACTCTGCAGCCCAGCACATGTGCTTTCTATCTGAATGTGAGTGTGTTTTTCTGCTCTCTCCTAGAGGAAAAACCCACTGCTGAACCTATACGTGCCCAGAGCTCCATGCAGTAAAAACTGTTTGACCCAGACTCTTACGTTTGCAGTGCAATAGCTCATGGGATCAACTCTCAGCTCTAAACCAAATGGAGTTATGGGGAAGATGCAAAAGAATACGTCTACCCAGAGAACAACACAATATGCAAGCTACCGCCAAAAAGATAGATAGATATGTTACCATAGGATTCACAAGACAGTTCACACATTCAGTCAACGTGCTCCAATGGCTGCAACATTCATATACACATAGTATGAATGCAACGTGGTGATGACCTCTCTTGCCAAGTTTATGCATGCCATCCATGTCATTGTGTGTATAATGCGTTTTGATAATGTAAATTTCCTTTTTTGATGAAGGCTGTTTCCACTGATGCAAATGACTGAAATGCTGAAGAATAGAATTGAAATTCTAATTTTTTTAAAGGTTTTTTTTTAATGGAACTTTATGGTAAATGTACATCTTTTCAGTATGTAAAAAAGGAAAAAGACGTGCTATTATTAAAATAAAACATAATAAAATGTGTTTTGAAAATAAAGGTTTCCTTGTCATTCTAACATACCTGATGGTTAAACAAAGGGGTAGAAGAAAGATCTTTATTTTTGGCGCTGCGTTTTATCAGAGCAGGAGCACAAACACTCCAAACTGAGGAACTTTCATTAGCAGGAGGTCAATGTACAATGTACCTGGCTAAGGGTGTGGGGTTATGGGAGAAAGTGGGGGCAAAAGCAGCCGGTCACAAAGCTTTGATGGAAGAATGAAGAATCAGCGTCCGTAGCACAACAAGAACTGAAAGAGAGGTCAAGATGGAAAGAAGCAGTTATCCAGGGACACCTGTCAAGCTGGAGATTGGTACTTGCACTAGACAGGCCATCTCTGAGGTATTACTCTTGTGTTGCTAAGTGTGGCCAGACCTCCATACAGGTGCCTGGGTTCGGCCTGTCTGGTGACAGGATCCTCGTGACTGATGACTGAGCTGAAATGAGCACACAGGGCAGGGCTGATGGATGGCAGCCTTACACACCAGCCTTGTATTGTGACAAGCAACAGATGTTCTGCAATAATGTTTATCACTAAGGCCTTCATCCTTAGACAACACACACCTGTTTCTAGTCAAACAACTCCAGAGAAGCCATCTATCCCACAGTGCTGGGTGGTCAAACCATTCTTCCTCATGTCTGTGTCATCAAAAACTTTCATACAGACTTCTAACAGTACGGGAGAGTAAGAGGTACAGTACTGTGCAAAAGTCTTAGACAGTCAAAGAAAATGATGTTTAAGTCATTCATGTCAGTGTACAACCATGTCTGTCAAAGCATGTCAGTATACAACCATTTCAAAACCTAAAGTGACCTCAGTGTTTTTGATTTGATCTCAAAGCACCCCTCGTGAGGCTAATGAATATGTCATTGGTTGACTTTTTTTGAACTAAATAAATAAATTAATTTAGTGAGCTTCTGGTGAAATTAATGGTATGGCTGAGGTACTCCTGAGGAGAGGTTTGGGAACTGAAGAGGTGTTTTTTACAGAACAGAAAATATTCCTGCATGTGCTTTAATGTTAAATAGTCTTTTTGTTCTGAGCAAACATACATTTACCACTCAGATAAACAGCTTTAAACATTTCCTCTGACAGCCTATGTGTTTTGCACAATACTGTATATTTGTGTGATCACACAGCCTTGGGTTAGTGGGAGGTACCAGAATATGGTGCTAACAAAGAAGACAGATTCAATCTGGGAGTTTTGGGTGTAATTGGTCGTGTGCTTTCAGCCAAGCATTTCTATCACCTCAGTGTCATACCTCAAATTAGCAACTTTTACCCTCTCAGTTAACTATGATCTGACAAGTGAGCCTTTTGAACTCACACAGACAGTGAGTGTTGATCCGATAAAACACAGGAAAATCATTTTACGAGTCTCGCACCATTGGTTAGGTTGTTGCCTTGGAAAACAAATTGAAATACCGATCCAGCAAACAGATAAGTATCTAGGAACTCTCCCACACTCTGTTTTTGTAAACTGTAAGGGCTTTTAGCTACAAATGTAGAACAGAGGGGTTTATTGAGAGTGGGCTTTGAAATGATTTTCTTTAATTAATATACTTGGCTCTACATTTGAAATTTAACATTAGTCTTTTTTGCATTGTGTGAATCTTGGAACATCATTGTGATTGTAGTGCTTTTGTGGTTTCGATGTAAACCAACGTGCACCTCTCAACGGACATACAAACCCTTTTGACTTGTCTTCTGTTAAGTTATTCTGAACAACCTGGATTCGTCTCTTTTCCTCCATTAGATGGCGCCGACACAGAGTAGAAGTGTGAGCATGTCCTGAATAAGTATTATTTCAAATACAAAAATATATATTTAACAACAATAACCCAAGACTACATTATCTCCATTTAAAGCATGAAAGTTTAGTGTTTTTTCACAGGCAATTCACAATACAATTCTATGTAGTACATCTACACAGTAGAAACTTAATTTGAAAACCAGCATACAGTTTAATGGAAAATACTGCAAACACCACATTAATTAAAATCTTGCTGAAAACCATGTTTGTTTTGATGTAATATTGATGAAATATCACATCCCATCTCACTGCAGCTCTGGATGGGTTAACTACACTTTATAATACAATATGTTATTAATATTGGTATAATGAGCTTATCTGGTGATGTCTGCCTGCTTTTCTATTTAGCTATTTTTGTAATAATAAAATGTCATTTAATAACCGGGTAACATTGTGTATGAAAGGTTATTTTTCAGCGCTGACTGAAACTGTTAGGTTAGCTATATATAGTTATTATACTGTGGCATAAAACTTAATAAGAATGTCCTCAGAGTAGATAATAATACCTTGTCTGAAGTACTGTTCATAGACGTCTCCAGTTCCACTTTGCCCCGATTTCAATTTGATTGGAGCTCTGATTGGACTGTGATTACATAGCTAGGAATTTCAGCTAAGAAGTTAAAATCAGGAGAAAATGTGTTCAAAACCATGTTGCAATACCCCTACACCGTCCATTGGTCTGTTGAAGTGACAAGATGCATTTCTGCAATGTCCCAGCTGCCCCCAACCCCCCCAGCTGCCTTAGCCTAGGTCCCTTGACATCTGACTGTGAATGTGCGCCAAGCCAATTGTGTGCAGTGGCAGCTGCTGGAGCCCTTGGTTCTGATTAACAGGGCAGTGGCGTGGCAGGCTGTGATGTATGCTCCGGTGCAGGCTGCACCACAGAAGCCGGAGCCGTGTAACATGCCTTGCGGTGAGTCCCTGCCAGATGCCGTATTTGCTGAGTGCCACCGTGCTAAGGGACTCTGGCCCCTCAAAGGGCCCCTCTGTCTCTTTGACTGCCTCTACAACACCCTGCTATTAAAATAATCACTTCCACAAATCTAAAATTCACTGTTAACACTTATGGGCAGAGCTCTGAAGCCCCATGGGGGGTCACAGAGGTAATGAGGCTAATTGATTACGCTGTACATGAATGCACAGAATCTGCTGCCAGCTCCTGAATGTTATTGATTATAATTTTGTAATGTAATTGACACAATGGCAGATATGGGATCCAGATTCCCCCCATGTAAGCCCCCAGTCTCTGATACTCACCTATAAAGTAACCAGAAACTGTGAAAATTCTTGCTTTGTACAATATCCTTGGTGGAACCTAAAACATTTGCATCTTAAGTTTCCGAGTAAAGTAATATGATTATATCCAGCACAGTACAGATGGGCACGTTGTCACTTTTAGAAAAAAGGTGAAAGATTTACAGATTTACTGCCAGTACGGAGTTTGATAATGAAAATGCCAAGCCTGCCCACATACACAGGGCATACTTACACCTGTAAGAGGCTGCAACCTTAAGTTGTGGATTTCACTGTAAGAAAGCACATTGTTTATAGATAGACCTAATCAAGTGCTGCTTAGTCTGGGTGACCTCATCAGTATAGTGTGACCTTTGCTGACCTCATCAAAGCTGAGCTCCCTGCAGAGCTGAGCACATGTGGGCAGTGTGACAGTAGTGCGGGTGAGAACTTAAACATCAATAAGAATTTTAAAACAGTAGCAGTATGGGTA
>JAODUD010000036.1:17171479-17202919 GCA_026784285.1 Stomatorhinus walkeri
CCCCGCCCCCCCACTACGCCTTGCCCCAAAATCTTACTGACAATAGATTCAGTTTTTTAGGACAATGTCTGCCCACATGCATGAGCAATGATAAGAAGGAGGCTTTGGCAGAGAAGCCTACAAGATCTGAACCTTATTGAGCCCATGAGCGATGAGCTGGGTCATCGTGTCTCCCTACCTCATCCATCATGGCTCAGCGGAGCTGTGGCCGGCCTTGAATAAAGGCATATTCCTGCCCCCACTCCAAATGTCACATTGAGTCTCCCTCTCCAACTTGTGGGCTTATGCTAAATACCAAGCGGCACTTCGTTGATTTCACAAAGAAGCTGAATGATGTGGTCGTGGAAAAGACAGCAAGGCAGTCCAAGAACAGAGAGCTATGCAGCAGTGAGGCGGCATGCCCAGTCTTCCCACAATGTAGTCCTTTATTTTTTTTAGTTGCTCCTCCCATAGTATTGTATTGAAATGCATACAGTTACATTGTAGAAAGCATTAAAACAAAGTACCTCAACTTGCTGATTACTTTTAAAATGATATTATAAACAACAACAGAACAGGAAAAAATCTGGTCCCTCAACATGGGAAAGAAAATCTGTGAATATAATCTGTTATTTATAATAGGTTTGGCACAAAGGATTAACATGGACTGAACATCACACAAGCTTGCAGACAACCGTAAAAAATATCAGATACAGTTATATCCAGACCAATCATGCGGTTATGAGGAAATAATACCTACTATTTTTTAACTCTTTTTTACAGTTGAATCAATAAATTGTCTTACAAAAAACCTAAGTAATATCTATTTCATCAACCATTTTCATTAGAGGAATACAGAGGGAATGCCATATGTAACACTACCCAGCTTTCATGGTATTGTAAATCTACAAACCCATTAATTTCTGAATCAAATCCAGTGAGGAATCTCCTGTCCACTGGGATAAGAGCAGTGCTATTCCGTAAACAAACTACAGGTCAGCAAGAAATAAATACAATTCCCAACATACACAACAATAACATCAACAACAATGAAAGTAAAACATGATTGTCTAAAGATGACAAGAGACACGAAAACGGGGTGGCCAACGACTAGCATTCAGGTTATCTAGTGGTTGCATTGACTGAATAGGAGGAGGTTGGATTTATAGGTGCCATTCACTAAATGGTAACAAACATTAGTACTTGCTACTTTTTCTTTAAAAAAGTTGATTCCACTAAAAAGTTGTTTCAGTTCACAGAAAGTTAAGTATGCTGGGAAAGAGTGCAGTACTGAACAATTTCTAGACAATTTCAGACAATGATTTGATTGTGCAGATACCGGTGGTACTGGCTCTTATTATTACAACATACAGTGGAATGAGTTTAAAGGATTTTTAAAACTGGTGTTCTGATAAAGTTGTTTTAAATGTATTTATTATTTAGTTTTATTTATTTATTTGTTTGTGTGTTTATTTCATTCATTCTGCTAATTGAGCTTTTGCAAATGTGAGACAAAAGCTGTACTTCTGCTGACGGTAAAGGGGGCCGCACTCTAATGCATTTTAAAAGCTACACAGTAATGGATCCCCCTGGACCCCTGCCCTTATGTTGGGGGAAATATACACAAATAGTAGAAGGAGTGCTCAGGTTAACGTTAAAATTTCTGTTTTGAAGCAGACTCTCTCAGCTTGACAGACCCTATCTTTGCACTTCTACTAATTAGCAATGTTATGTCAATGTCACATTAACATTACATTGGACTTTTGAATTACCAGCTGCCTTTGCTGTGCAAAACATTAAAACTAAACACAATAAATAATAATTACTTATTATTATCATTTTTCACAATTACCTTCACCATTTTTTTGCAATCATTTAAGGTCACAATATATTTTGTTCTTTTGTTTTTTTTTTATTTGATTTCAGTTTACAGAAGGAGAGGTCACCATACGAATGTGAAAGGCTTTCTGTTCAGTGGTCTGTTAGACGGTTCGCTCCAGTGCAGCTGGTTGGGTCGGGTCGGCATGTGGGTCTATCATACTTGGCTGGACTCCGCAGCCGCCCTGGCCAGGTTGTGCCACACGTTGGATGAAGCATGAGAGGCTGCATGGAGGGTGTCCTTGTCAGCCAGAGACAGCATCATGGCATATGCCTTAGCAGGAGATGGAGGAGAGAGTGGCCGTGAGCAGAAAAGAAACAGAGGTCCAGACGTTCAGGCAATAAGACACAAATATTCGCAGACGTAGCCATCATCAGAATGACCGCTCATCATGGTAGTTACACAGGTCTTTGTGACTATGCTTGGCACAGGGGCACAGAGATGTTGATAACGAAGCTTGAGATGTTAAAAGGAAGGCAACGGATTACCTGGGACTTGGATTTCCTGTAGAGTGGCGGTTTAATGGCATCTGGGAGGGGGCTGCTCATGAAGCCAGCATCGCTGTCGCTGAACTCACTCTCCTCTATCTTGCGCATGTTAGAAATGTGGCGAATATGCTCCAGTGCTGAGAACCCGCTCTGGTCTTCATCATCCTCAAACCTGGAAGATCCATCATGACTCATTCGAGACTGCTACAATGTAAGTAAGTCTTATGACCGTGGGGCAGAGTGCGTAACAACACATATAATAGCATCGCATTATGTAATGAAAATTAGTTTAATTTTGTTGAATAGTGTTATTACATAATGCATTGTGTGCCCTAAAATGGGCCGCAATCCCATCTGAAGTGGTGCCCCGCTTTGTGTCCTATGCTGTCTGGGACTGGCTCCCCATATTGGATACCTTGGAAGAGGGATGGGTGGACTGATGGATGTTCAGGAGTGCTAATAAAAGACTAATCGCATGTGTGTTTTATGCTCTGCCTTAGATATTTATCAGGTACCTCCTTGGGAAGGCCTTGTAATTCAGGTCATTTTCATTTGCTTCTTCAAATTCAGTCTCGCTGTGAATGATGTCATCCTCCAGGCGGCTGGGGAAGGCTTCATTCGCAGACTTGCCCACAACATCATCATGTCGCCTCTCCTCTTCATTGATGTCCAGCTCTTGTCCTTCCTCTTCCTCCAGGTCATGTGACTCCTGGCAGGGCAGCAGAGCCTTCTCTTCCCCAAACTGACTACTGTTCATCCTCCAATAAACACAGCAAATAAGAAAAGTTTTAAAATGTAATAAGTAATATCATGTCAACTTTTAACATGCATCTCAAGCACACAAACGTGTAATATCCTAATTCTCTGTGTGACCCCTGTTTAATTCAGCTGTCCACGCTTTCCTTGAAACACTTAGTGCGTCTCGCCCCACCAAAAACAATGAGAAGAGGAAGAGAAAAAACAGCAGATGTAGAGAAGCGGTAATCCCATTTGTCATTAAGATTCAAAGGCATTCTGGCCACCGGACCCATACACTCTGTCCTCCAGCACTTAGCTCCTTCGCTTGGGTTTTTGTCTTGTTTATTTTCCTACTATCTTGTAGTCATCTAATAGGCAAAATATTTAGCTGACAGCCCTATTTGGTTGAAGAGTTATGATGGTGCTGCCAAACGGCCCTTTCTCAGTCCCGGAGGGAAAAGAGGCCAGCTATCAAAACTCACAGTGACTTAATCTGTCCAGTGTCTCGGCACCGCAGGAAACCACCATTTGTTAAATCATCTGGAACCACACTAAAACTGATTCACTAATTATGGTCCATGGCGTCTCTCGTCAGCTTCCAAAAATGCCACTGCTAACACAAAGAGTCCTGCCCCAGCCCCAACACACCCCCGCCACGGGAGAATAAAATCAAAATATCAACAAAGTCCTCCCTCAGATTAGAGAACCCATCAAACCAGGAAATGATCTATTTGTAAAAGAAAAGCTGAGCTAGCAATGACTCGCCAACACAGTGTAGGAATAAAGTGGCACATTTGAAATCTGTATCACCTTTTTTTATCAAAACATAGTTGTTTCAGTACTTGGAGAGACTTGAGAAATGGACTGGCAAAAGTTAAGGGTTGTGTTTTTGAGGAGAAGATGCTGAAGATGGGAGCTGGACCAGCTGAGCGTTCCATGATTAAGAAAACAGATTTGCTAATTATGCCTTCAAATGTGGTAATTTGCTGGGGATAAAATATCTATCAAAAGTCATCAAGAGAGCAGGGCGGTGAGAGGAAACACGACACCCCCGCGACCCAGGTGCACTGCCCACTTCCTGTTGAGAGACATGTTGTAGCCAGATGTGGGCAGACAGAGCTGCTGCTTCAGCAGTGTAGACCAGGGCTGCACCCTCCTCCATTACGGTTTCATTTGAAGCACTTTTGGCCCTTTTGCTTTTCTTGCATGATTTCTCAATTCGGAAGTTTTTTTAATCAAAAGAAAAGGTTTTTTCACTTTAAGAATTAAACTATGCAACAAGGTAAAAATTTGGTCTGCTAAGTTCATCACTGTTTCATCAGTGTGTAATAATGAAAATACACATAAATAAAATATATAATAGTAATAAAATATGTGTATGTATGGCCTAAAGTCAATATTTCTGGATGTATCCATATGTGGTAATTATCCCGAATGTCATAAGCAATGACTGCCTTGTATTTACACCAAACCTCCTCAGGCAACAGGCTAATTAATAAAGGCTGCAGAATAATGTTCAAGCTGCGTGACTCTGTGATGTTTGAGAATAATCATCTCCTCATTCAGCCTCCAGCCCTGCATACTTGCAATGGAGAGGTTGGTTTGATGTGTTTTTGCATGTGTGAGTGTCTTTGCCGTGTTGGTACTGTGAGGCGTGAGCCGTCTAAGTGTGATTACACATATGTTTGCTTTTTTTTACCCCTTTGTTTGTCAGTATATGTTTCTTTGGAAATGTTGTTAGTTGTAGTACTTACGCTGTGAGTATTCAGTTTCATTCAGCACTCAACATTTTTGTCACATCCTACAGACTCATCTATTTGTTTGTGTCCTGCTGTCAAAAACAAAATGAAACTACAGACTAACACAGTAAATCTGGCCTGTGTCAACTGTGAGCTTGCCATTTGAAAACTGTGAATCTATTCTACATGGGCTGACCCAGGTCGTATAACAGTAGAGATGGGACCTCTTGCCCTCGCTCACTCGATTTGGTTCCATATAGTACAGAATAGCATGAGAGAGAGAGGAGTAAGGAGCACAGGCTGAATACAGTGTTGCACCACAGGACAATCCACCTTAGGGATGAGAACCTGAGCGCAGCCATGTGGCAGCTGATACCTCAGCACCACACTATTCTGAATGGAACAGTGTGAGTTTTTTTCCAGTGGCTGGAGCACCAATCCTGCCACCAACCCCCAGGTTTTCCTTGGATGTTGGAAGACCTGCTTGCAGGGCTGGATGTAGATTAACATCATATCCTGGATGAAGCAATTGTGGGTTAAGGGTCTTGCTCAAGGGCCCAACAGAATAGTGTCACGCCTGGCATTCAGACCAGCAGCCTCCCGATTGCTGCCACAGATCCCTAGCCTCAGAGGCGCCCCTCCACCCCCGCATGAGAGTTTCAAAAATATGAGGAGTGCATTGCTATAATTTTTCACAAAAAACATTAAAATGCTTTCAGAGCATTGCAGAGTATGTGTCTGCTTATTCTTGTAAAGCACTAAAGGTGAATATATTCACCCTTCCTCTGATTGTTCGGGGGATGGCTGGTTTTGGCCTGTGTTGCCAATGAAGTTTCGTATTTCAGTGAAGTACGAGTCCTCTTTGTCATCCAGGATAGCACTGCTACTATCCAGCTCAGACTGGGGAGACGACATGGCCGTGCCTGGCAAAATGAAAAAGATATTAAATCTAGGATCTGTAAAGTTTTTCAAGAAACAGGATACTGGCTGTAGCACATTTTCACCTTTGAATTTGCACAGTGGGTGTTCGCATGTATCTGAATGAATATACTAAACGGTTGACTGCAATATAGAAACAATGTGCTACAGCATTTCAACCATTTGATTGACTTAGTAAGACATATATCTCTAACATACTCTGCATACACCTAGCACATCCAATTAAATTGAGTTCCAATCTGCAGCAATACAAATTATCTTACCCATCAAACACTACTGTTACATTTACAATTACCTTTATTTAGCAAATACTTTTGTGAGGCATGAAGCCCGTTACAAACATACATGCTGTTGAGGAGTCGACTAGGCATAAGTGTAGATAGGGTGAGTTTATAATAAAATATTAATGAATGGTGAATAGTACATGAGTATGCAAGGCTGCAGATATTATGCAGTCGCACCAGAGTGCAGAGTTTACCTGAGAGATTCCCGCTCTCATGCTTCTTCAGATGGCGATCCAGGTTGGTCTGCTGGCCGAAGCATCGGTCACACAGGTGACATTTAAAAGGCTTCTCTTTGTTGTGGATGTTGCGAATGTGCCGCTGTAGGTTGGATGAAATGCTGAAGGACCGGTCGCAGTATTTACACCTGTGTAGACAGATATGAGGTCAAGGGTGTGACATCATAGCGCTAATGCAGACGCATGGCTGCATGTCAACACATATGCACACAAATGAGCACAGACACAGACTTATTCCTTGGCTTTCTCAAGATATGATGGAAAATCTACTGAAGGTAAAAAAAAAAAAAACATGCCTCTCTCATCTTTAGCCAAGACAAAGAAATTACATTCTTTGCTTTCAAAACAAGCATGCAACAAATTTTGTTCTAACTCTCTGAAATTAGACACAAAGCCAAGTTTCTTCATGCAAAATTATACACCATGATTACATCTTTTCTTCTTCTGGAATTAACTTGCACAATTGACTTTCCCTTAGGAACCTCTGCTATCTCCCCAAAAATTGCAATAAACAGCAGAGATCTTTAATTCCTTGCCAGCATGTGCAGTTTAGTCTATCACACCAGAAACAGAGGTATCCATGTTTATGCCCTGTGGTCAATGGGACTCCCCTGGGATTATACTGTACTTGTCTTTTAGATTTCTCTCAAACAGAAAATAATTATTCCAACTGCTGGTCCTGGATTATTGCCCATAGCCCTCATCACTCCAATTTTTCACCCAACTTCCTTCCACAGACTTCAAAACCCCTCTAGTCACCCAGACTATGACAACCATTATTCATTGTGCAAATTATTTAACAGAATGATAATTGTTTCAGGCTTTTTAACCGTATTTGTGCTTATAGAGTGAAGCATGAGGCCCTGTCATTGGGGTGCAACCCTTGAACGTGTGAACTGGGATCCACAAACTCGATTTCCACTGCAGCTGTACTGCCTTGAATTTCTCCTTTTAAGGTGGGGAACGTGCCGGAAGCTGCCCATCTACACAGCATCACATAGACATGGCCTCAATCTGGTTTGAGATTTTGTGGTTCTACTGCTTTGACAGAAGATAATACCATTGCTTACAATAAGTATATATTTTAATGGTTGGGCAATGTGCGAGCATATTCCTACCGATATTTCCAGTATTTACTTTAATTTTTTTGTTTTTCCCCAACGAAAGTAAAGCCATTGATGATGTCTGAATGTGTTTGTCTGTGAGCACCATACCTGTATGGCTGTTCCCCTGTGTGTGTCCTCAGATGTCGCGTCAGGTTAGCAGAGCGTGGGAATATCTTTCCACAGTATCTAATAGTTAGGGCAAATTTCATGGTATGAACAAATTTGCAAGAATATATTGGGCATCCATGGTAACAGACAAATGACTATAAAAGTACTCAGAAGATGCACTTTAATTAATATATACAATCCATTCTAATTGTTAGGAATTTGTTTGATCAGTCATAATGAACAAAATTGTTTTGCAGATTTTCCAAAATGCATTCAGTTGCCATAATATACTATTAGAGTAAGGCTATGTCAGGAAATTAATACATGCAAATATGAACAAATTTTGGTTTTTTTCTGGGTAATTGTGAATCATTCTTCAATCATGCATGGAGTCATTTGCACCCTTTCTGTTGTGCTCCCATTGAAAGAATATGAGAATTCTACACCATGTTAGACTTGTATTGCCCAGAAGGAAGCGACTTGGAAGAATAAAGATCGACTGGATCATGAGTGGGGAACTTCATCAGAAATCAGACAGAAACACATGAAAGTGCAGCCCCAAGATCATGAACCATAGCAATCATGTGATCAGGAAAACATCAGTGTGTAAATACTTGAGTTATGCACGACTGGAGTGCAGCTCCCATTTAGCCCCCAAGTAATTAAGTCACTAATTAAGTCTTTTATTAACCCTGTCATTACCTGCATGTGTAGCGTTCCTTGCCCTTACGCAACAGGGTGTCTGGGATAGTACTTGGGGGGGCCCTGAAGTCAAAAACGGATGGGACAGAACGCATGAGGTCACCGGCTTCTGGTTTGAGGGAGTTAAACGTCTCCAGTTTCTCTGCCATGTTCTCTATGGCTGACATCTGGAAGGAAAAGAGAGTCCAATTGGTTGCTACAAACAAGAAAAGCATACTCTGCAGGAAAATGGTACTATTGTGCTTCGATTTACAGCTGTGTTTATGACTATGTTGTTTAACCTGTGCAGTTAATACACGTGTGTGTATTTGCTGCTGTAATCACTAGAATGCCATCATATGGTTGTGTGTTTTTCTTTTGTTCTGACTTAGATAGGCACTACATATAAACCCTGTTATTCTTGCGGACACTAATCTGTGGCCTGGTGCCCTCTCAGAGGGTAAACTTCTTTTTTAATAATTAAAAAAAGAAATTTGACTCAAGGTGGTTGTAGCCTTCACAGCGCACCATAATAGCTTTGCACATGTAACCTTTGTAGATACTGTGAAATAAAATCTGCATTAAATGTTAATAAATTTGTATAAATTTTGGGGTAAGAAGAAAGCCTTTTCTGGTGCGGCTGAAGCGTGTACAGCCCAGCGAAGCTACTATGGTGCCCTGCTATTCACAAGCAGCGCAGTCATGCACACGCTCCCACAGAAAGCACCGCCAATTTGCTAAAAGTCTTTCATCCAATATGGTGAGAGTCCTCTGAGGAAAGTGTAGATGCATATAGTTGTCAAGGGGGAATGTGCCCGGTGCTGGGTGGAGAGTGGCTGAGCTGCGGTGTGATTCATAATCACTGGCGGGCTGTAAACCATTCCCTGCACAATGCGAGCGGACAGCACATTCGTCAATATGAAAGATGTTGACATTACTGATCAAGGGCCAGACACGGGTAATAATGATATCACTGGGCGGAGAGGGGAGCCTCCCTGAAGGCCCTAGCCTGCCAGTCTCCCATCAGCTCTACTCAGCTCTACCTACATTCTTTTCTAGAGGATACAAATTTGCATTACTTTGTGTGTATTGAATTTTTTTCTGTATTTTCTTGTTTAATACAGTCACAAATCAGCAGTGATCCGGGCCGTCGCTTCCGGCACGGCACTCCATCACCGCCCCCCCCCCAACCCCCTGTGCTCCTCCATGGGCCACGCAAGAGGCTGGGAAGGAAATCTGATCCATGACTGATAACCCCAGCAAGGAGAAGCTGATTAGAAATGACAGTGGAGTGTAAAGTTCCTGACTGCCTCGACGGTCAAAACCCAGCAGCCGAGAGCTTGCACTACTGCCCACAGAGGATGTGGTGTGTCAAGTCCATTTGATTGTGAGGCGGTGATTAAGCTGGTGCCAGGACCATGAATCAGACTGTTTCTGCATTGGAGCACTATAGCTATCTAGATCAAAATGAAAAGCTTTCATATTTCTTAAAAACATGCAATATATGTTTCATTGCCTTCTTTATGGACTTGAGTAAAATACAGTTTGTTTCTGCTTTTTGGTACATGTCATTAGTCATGCAAACATTAGCAGTATTAAACCTGTCAGCTGTCCTCAGTGTGCTGGAGACCTGACACTGTCACTCCAGGCCGAAGCAATCAGCCGTTCGCTCTTCAGCTCCTTTATTAACTGCTTTACTAGCAAACTTCTGCTGGTTGTTCTGTTCATCTTTACAAAATAGTGATGTTACTCCCACTGTTCCACATGCCATGAGAGAATGGATTTTCTGCAACCCTAAGCACCTTTAATCATCATGAGCCTAGGTCACTAAATCAATTTTCTATCAAATATCAAATTATTTCTTATCACTGGACTGGTCAAATAATGTATTATCTTTTTCTCTAAAGCAAGCTAAAATAAAGAATCAATTTATCTATACATTGTTGGTGTAGGATATGCTGTGATATGCTTAATGTTGATGCATTAAACCTTGTTGTAAATGTGGTTTTACCTTTCTATGTGTTCCAGTTGATAGGCCACAATTTCCATCAAAGTGCATTTTTTTTGCACGTTTTGCCTTCTGTAAGCCTTCATGATAAACAACTTGTTTTAAAATATAAGTTTTTCCACTTAGGGCCACGCAGCAATAGGCAGGTAAGGATTGAGAAACAAATAAGCATTTGCACAAGTATATGTCCAGGCACTCTGGTTAACTGCAGGTTTATGTTGCCGTGTCTCAGCAGACTGAGCTGCTGATTGGCTTTCTTTAAATGACAGTGAGGCTGAGTGTTGGGAAATTAGCAAGATGCATTGTTGATTTTATCTGGAAGCAGATGTCTGAAATAGGGACCCACTTCACTGCAAAAACACCATTACCCCTTAATTTCCAAAGAGACAATTAGAACACGGCACTCCACCTCCCACTCCTGTCTTGAGAGGCCATTACCATGGAAGTGATGCGGAGCAGGGCCACATTTCCACCCTTTCGTTTAGCTTCCCTCCCAAAAAAGCAAATACTATTAATGTTATCAGCAGGCTCCATTATCTACAGCAGTCATCAGAGTGCTCATTCCGTCATTCTTCAGTGCCATGTCTGTGACACTGATAAACATAATGAGTTTGACCCCTCTGTTCCTCCACCATGTGAGGAAGAGCAGTATTGGCCTCAGCGTCTCCATTAAAAGGGGTTATTATACTATCCTGATTTACAAATCTACATTGATGGTGAAATGCTTTTCAAAAACCCATATTTTAGCATGTGCTCATTGAAATATCCTTGGCCAAACCATCTGAAGAAGGAAGATGAAGGAACAGGGAAAGTGATGGCCAAGCCGGCACAATCACATGTGAAAGTGATGAGTTGGCCTGCACAGTGACCTGTGAAACTGACGGCCAGGCCGGCACAGTGACCTGTGAAAGTGACGGCCAGGCCGGCACAGTGACCTGTGAAAGTGACGGCCAGACCGGCACAGTGACCTGTGAAAGTGACGGCCAGGTTTGCACAGTCACCTGACCTTAACCCCACTGGGCTAGTCTGGGATAAAAGGATTGAAAGGTCAAGACTACAGGGTCATTTGGGGTCCTTCTTCAGCAGTGCTTCAGAAGAATACACTGAGAATAATACACTGAGAGTGAAAGGTGCCTATCTGAAGAAGTCTTGGGCTATTTGTTACATTACAGTATTTGTCATTTGTAGCATTACTTGCCGTCTTGGACCTTTGTTTTGCAAGTGGAACTGATTGTTCTTAAAGTATAATAAATCACGAGTTAAGTTAAAATATTCGAAACCCTTTGACTGGCAGTGTATGTATGGAAACAATATTCTTGCCTAAACCAGTATTTCCCAGCCATTTTTTCCATGGCACACTTTTATAAAGTAATTATCCCAGGGCACACCGTTGATTAATTTCTAATTAAAAGGAATGCAAATCCATATTTCAGATAAAAATCACTGTATTGTCTGTTTGCTTTATTTTTTCCTCCCCATTGCAGTAGGTTGTTGGTTCAGGATCAAGTATCTTTTCTGAAATGTTCCTTTTCAAAAATTTGTTCATGATCTTGCCTTTTTACTACAGTACAGTTTTCAAATTGGCGAACATGTATGTACACTAATGAGGGTCAGTTGTAGAGCGGTTTCATTCTCAGCCGCATTTGTTCACGTGACGAGTGCGCATGAAGCCTACTGGACAATGGAATGAATGGAAGTTGCAAAGCTTTTTCTTCGTCTAGGTCACTTAAAGTGCATTCAGAATTTAATTCCCAGTACATAAGCGTATTTATTTGGGGTGTATAGTGTGTGTGTATATATATATATATATATATATATACATGCACTCCTCTACTCTACACACACACACATATATATATATATATATGCCTGGCACACCAGGCCAGTTCTAACAGAACACCAGCATACAGGTGGCCACCACAGCCATTTCTCCTCTGTGTAGCACCTTCCCTGCTTCTCCCCTCTTTTTGTTCTGCTTTTCTCCTTCCTCTTTGTATTACGTATTCTCCTTTTGTTTTAAAGGTACTGAAGGGTTTCTACTGCACATGTACTATATATTGGATATAAATTGACTCACACACATATAATATAGATTTCACTAAACAATTCCTCATTTTTGGTACCAATCAAAAGACTGGACACACCTGCCATTAATGCATTGGTCTCCGTTTTAGCTGTTATACACCTTATGGTAAGTTCTTCATGCAATGAAGTAATACATATCAAATATTGCATCAGCCTAACAGGGGTTACTTATTTGCAGACATAGCTGTAGAGTTTTAATTCTGAAGGACATGAGCAAGATCTCTGCGCTCAAAGAAACTTACCCAGGTCCGCTGGTCGGGCATACGAAACTGGAAGTAGAAGACAAACAAAAGTCAGAATTAACCTGCATTTATAGCAAAAATATTCTATGGTAGAGTTTCAGGAGGGGCTAGCAGCCCATACCTGTCCTGATCAGGGGTGAGTTTCCCAAAGCCCCCGTAACGCTATGTCATTTTTAAGTTCTATCCTTTAACATAGAACTTACAAATGATGTAGCATTAAGAAGGCTTTGGAAAACTCACCCCAGGCTGAAATGTTTATTTTTCTGTTCTTATGCTCTGTGAGGATATGCAGAGATAACAGACAAAATGTTAACTCTAACCCTTGCAGGAGCCTGGCGTAATGGTTTCTAGGAGCCACCATCAAAATGCTGTGTTCCAGTATTTCATCCCACACACCAGATCTTCGTAAATAAGTGGCAGGTCGCTCAGTATGATGGCCCCTAATCTATAATTCTCTACCTCAATTTCTTCTCTTCTTCTCCTATTTCATCTTAAAGTTAAAATCAAAAAACCTGTACATCTATACAAATTAATCACTGTACAGAAGCGTGACAAGGGATGCCACCAATATGCCACCAATATGTCACCATATCGTCTCCTTTTCTAAAGTAGATGTTCTGATTCTCTAATCCAGTCGCAAACACATACAGATAGACACAATTTACGATGATTACACATGAGAGAGGACCAGGTCATTAAAGGTGCTTTTTTGAAAACTTCACAGTATTCTGTGATCGAAGAGATAGAACTGAAAAATGTATAATACCAAATATCCACATCTGTCCAAACTTCCTTCCCTAAACTGTTATTTTTTCAGTGTAATCTAGTTGAATTGCCTTGAAATTTGCATAGTGTCTTTAGGAGCAACTGAAACTTGATTTCGTCTTGGGAGAATGACGCCAGTGACAGAGCTCGACCATGTACCTGGGGGTGAAAGAGGAATCCGGGACCTGGCCGCATGTACTTCTCCTTGAGAGCCTCAAACGGATCACTGATCTTCCTCTTTTCAACCCTGCTAATATTAGAATTCTGTTAGCTCTTATTGGCATGTAACAACACAAGAACACACTGTTCAGTGTGATATTTCGTGAAAAATGCAGAATGTAATCATTTCAGTCAGTGTAACATAATAAGAATAAGGATACTTTATTGATCTCTGTGGGGAAATTCACAGCAATGGACGTTCAGCTATGGCGCCTGCAGGGCCGGGGTTAAGGGCCTTCCTCAAAGGCTCACAGATATGGGACTATTCTGCAGAGGCTGTATTTGAAACCTTATATTTGATCACAGGCACAGAGGATGAGCCACACTCCACCCCCTTGATCAGCCTCTGTAGCTTGGTGCTGAGGATTCATATTACCTGTAAATGGGGTCCATGAAGAAGGGCGTGGGCCGAGCATGTTGCAATGAGGAGTCTGCTTTCTGTGTTTCCGTCTCTGCCTTCTGCTCTCCAAGCATGTGGCTCTTCTTTGAGTCTGGGTCTGTCAGGCCAGGTTCAGTGCGACTCCTGCTGCCCATGCTTAGATCCAGCGGCTGGTCCTGACTGGCTGCTTGTGACACGTCAGGCTTTGAGGATGGAAAGGGAGTGAGTTTCTCCTCCTTGCGTTTAGTAGTGAGGTCAAATGGTGAATCAGAGTTCCTGCTTTGGCCTTTCTGGGCTTCGCCCGGGGGAGACTGTGACTCTCCCTTTAGAGTGGATGGCTGCAGGTCTCTCTCAGGGAAAGGGTAGAGGGGTGGTGAAAAGCCTGGGAAGAAGGGAAGGGGGAACATGGTTGGGTATGGCAATGCACCCACCTTTTTGTCTTGCAGTCCAGTGAGCCCCGTAGATCCAAAGTATTTCTCTGCGATTGAAGCAATGGCCTTGATGGAGTCATTGACTGCACCAGAAACAGCTGTGTGCTCATCCAGAGTCTGTGGAAAGAGGCTGTTGCCCATGAAATCCTTGTTGTTGTTATTAACTAAGGGCACGGTTTGGGGGCTTCCAGATTTTCTCTTTGTCACTTTGCCATTGTCCCGAGTCCTTTCTCGGTCACTCTCCAGATCACTCTCAAGTTCTGAGCCAGATGTGGTCTCCAAATCACTGCCACTCGGGGTGCTGACATCATCCAAGTCACTGCTCTCTGATTGGTCACTCAGTTTAGCGGCACACCTTGGCTCAGAGGATGCCTCCATTTGGAGTTTCGTGACCTTAGATGGCTCAAGAGGGGACTCTTTTTCTAGAGATTTGATCAGGTCCCGGTCACCTGGGCATTGTTGCAGGGACGGCATTAAGGGGTTGTTACCTGGATGTTCCAAACCTGACGGCCCCTTCACTGGGGATGTGCTGGGAATGAGTGGAGGCCGGTGGTACAGTCCAGAGGGGAAAAGGCCAGGGAAGCTAAAGGGAAAACTGGGAGCCGTGGGAAATGTCAGGCTGCTGTGATGTCTGTTAGTCCCAAAGTAGTCTGTCAATCCAGGGCTACCGTGAGTCATCCCAGCAATTCCTGCCTTGTCCAGCGTGGCGGCACCCTGAAGTGACATCCCCTGTGCAAATAGGCCTCCTGTGGCAAAATGATTCTTCCCCTCACAGAAACGACGATGCTTGTTGAGTGAGGATGTGGTGCTGAACATCTGGCCGCAGTCCTTGCACTTGATCTGTGTCCGGCAGTCGGCGTGCATCCGCTTGTGGCGACACAGGTTGGAGAACTGTGTGTAGGACTTGTGACACACCTCGCCTGCAGTGGACACGGAGACAGGCATGTCCCCATCACACACAGTACAGATATTAGTCCAGAGCAACAAGTCCTGTCAGCTATCTTTCACATAAAGCTGATTAAGGTCAACCAATTCATTATAAGAAATCAGTCTACGGAAGTGTTTCCCAGCCGAGTCCTTAGAGACCCACAGACGGTCTACATTTTTGCTCCTTCCCAGACACCTCGCTGTCTGTGGGCCCCTGAGGCCCGGACTGAGAAACACTGGGCTATGAAATGTACATAGATGGCCCAGAGTCTGAGAAAAATAGGAGCAGTAGGCCTGTTGTGTTTTTATTGTAGGAATGACACTATTTGACCTATCAGGGTTTGCTAAGTTCTACAGCTGTCATAAATCATGCAAGCAGCACTCAGCACGAGCTAAGAGACAGAAATACAGAAACACACTATAGTCGAAAGTAATGAGTTAAAGTTTAAACAATAACTAGATAAGGGGGCTGTCGGAGTGACAGCATTGTATTGCCAGTACCCTCTCTGTCCATCTAAACCGCACTCATCCCACACTCCCCAACCTCTACTGTTTCTAGAAGCACTGCTCTCAGAAGGACAACAGAACACCCGGAAATGTGAAAGCCAGTAAATGTGTTTTTCCCTAAATGCCGCATTCTAGTTATGACATGTATTTCTTAAACTACATCTTTTCATTTATTATACATCTCATTTACATGCTAATTTGCAGAATCTTTACCCACCAATCAGGTGGTTCCTTGTATTCCTTTGTTTATGTTTTAATACCCAGGTGAAAATGCAATTTATACCTATATATTTTTTGTATTTTTAAATATTTATGTTCTGTTTTTTCCTCATTTGCACTATAACTGATGTGATATAAGACTAATTACTGTAACAGACACACATACATATGGTATATACAGGGGTTGCACACAAGCTCCAGCTAGCTGGCAAAAAAACTGCTTCACAGGCCCCATATAAAATCTGCAAAATGTACCAGATCCCTCAGTTGTGAAAACCAAACACTAGAAAACAAAAAAATAGTTGTTATATTGACATTTTAACTTTGGAACTAAACGTATTTTTATGTTAATGCTTGACTAGTTAAGAAAAGCATGCATGCATATGACATGCTCACTATCGTATCCCATGATAAGTTTCACCAAATGAATACACAGTCTTACAAAAATATTGCTGTAATACTGCCCAAACCTACCTGACAGGCTTATCTGTATTGAAAGGCCATAAAAGCCCAGCTTTGTCTTCAAACCTCCCTTTACAGCCTCTGCCTTCTCCTCTCATTGCTTTTTCAATTTTGGGCAATTTGTCTCTGGCCTATTAGATGTAGATTTTCATCCATGTAATGTTTTTGCAATGTAATGTTAAAGTGGCAATACGATCCAACAAATATCAAATAAAGTATATAGAGTAATAATATCAAAATGAGTTCACAAGATTAACACTAAGTGTTATTGCTTCAATTTTGCTGTGATTTGTCTTAGAATTTGACCTACTTTCAAATCTTCACCCAATACTTTCAGAGTTACTGTCTTCACAAGATAAAGTGTCTTCTACAGGTGCTGTTTTCACCCTTTGCTGCCACACAATGCTGCAAATTCATTTTGGGACAATTTGCCTCAAAATGATATCGGGTGTATAACAGTAATCAAATCCATCTAATACTTTTTGATTCATCCCATTTACAAGGTCAAATGTCATCTGCTTTCACCCTCCTTTTTCCTTCCACTAAGTGGTGCTACTTCAGTTTTGCAGCGATCTGTCTCAGAATTTCATTACTTCCAGTTCGTCATCCATACCTACCTCTGCAAAGTGTGAAATAGGTCTGCCAAATTTTTTTTGCGTTGACAAGAAAGTGCCTGCAAGTTTACATCTTTTAGATATATAGAGTAAATTTTTCAATATTTTTGTTTTATATGTTTTTTTTTACCTGATTCAATATTATTTCTTCTCATACATCACAGTAAGTAAGTTCCCCAAATAATGCATATCTCTACATTAACATTCACATTTGTTTAATATGTCGTCTCACTAGAAGGCCACCTATAATATCCTGTCCGTGTTATGATGTTCATCAGGTGATTTACTCAAAATGACTGCCAGTTATGGGCTAGAAAGACTAACATGGTGAGAAATGATCATAGCTAGTGATGCACCGCAAGATACTGGATATTCCCAGAGATGGAGACACAAAGACATGCAGCACAATGGATCTATTTTAAGAAGGAGGAGGAAGCTGAGTTGAATGAATGCTATCCTGCAGGACTGGTTCCCATAGACTGAAGTCCTGTCTGGTGCTTCCCTTTACAGTAGCTGCCATGTCCCGTGGCACCATGACCCCTATAGGGCCACCCAGCCTGGCCACACCCACGAATGGGCCTGCTTCTTCATTCTGCACTGCACTGCACCCCCTGCAGCTGGTCACGCAGTCTGTTTTAGTGCCCTACAGCACAGCCTGCTGGGCGTTATACATCACACCACTGTACGCTCTGTTCTGTCACATCCTATTTGTCAAGCATTTTAATTACCAGCTTAGCTCACCATAAATATTATATAATCATGCAATATATAATTGTATATAACTCCTGGTTCGAGACTAGGGATAAAAAAAACATAAATAAAGTGGCTTACCAATGAACTGCAATATATATTAATGATTGCTTTTCATTGGAATATTTAGGAAAGATGAAATATGAAAAGACGTCTTTGGGATTGATTGCTGTTATCGTTTGGTTGTCTCTGGAGACAGGCCTGACACCACGGACTGTATGATGTGTGTGTTTTATTGTAACATCTTGCAGTAAATCTCTGAGCGCTAGGGAGGGACAGACATGCTGCGAGCTGCACCCATGTGCTCTGGAGATTCCCAAAGACTGCAGCTTTACATCACGGCACTTTTCTTGAAGTAGCAAATAAAAATCTGTTCTAACTTAAATAAAGGATTATATCTGAGCATTTGATTCAACTTCTTCTGGGTGAACACAATGCAATCTGGTAGCAGGGCAGGTTGTGTCCAACAAGCTAACGTAATGCTGGAGCAGGGAAAACATTCTTGCAGAGCCTTAAACGCATATGCACAGCTGTGCAGTGTATGGTGGGCACTTAGCTCAGCCATTAGTTGGTAGTTATGGCTCCATATTTTCTGCTGATTACCTTCAATTGAGTCCTATTTTAAGTATATTGAAGGCTTACATATGGTTGCTATTTGGAGGTACTGATACTTATAAGCTGAGCAACATCACCCAGAGCATTATGGAGGAATGGTTAGCAGGGTGATGTATGTAGATCAACATGGAGATTGTTGTATGTTTGGATAGTCTGGGGTTCTGGGTGAGTCTGGGTAGAATTGGGTATCAGTCATTGTATGTCTAATCTGCCTTTGTTCCTTTAAAAATTAATACTCTCACACATACTCTACTGATGAAAATCCAAGTTTTTAACATTCAAACCACTTAGGAAGTAACTGCACAATCCTGCAAAGTAGAATCAAATTAAAGGCTTTAGGATAACCACTGCAAAATATCATTTTGCTAAATAATTTTTAAAATTATTCTTCATCATAACAAATCACTTTAAGATGAAGACAATGACAGTGGATGTAATTTTCTAAAATATAAATTTACTTTCAACAATAAATTCAATTATTAATAACAGTTTACAACAAGGCTACAGAAATTGCACAAAATTGCTCTCAATGGAGCTAGAAAAGAGTGCAGACTTACATATGAAGATTCTGACTGACTTACATATGAAGGGCTTGACGCTACTGTGGATGTGCTTGTGCTGCTTGAGGCCTGACGATGTGGCGAAAGTCTTGCCGCAGTCGGGGCAGGCGTGTGCGCGTGCCCCCACATGCTGTGAGCGGATGTGTCTCTGTAGGTTACTGGGGTCTGTGAACACCTGCTGGGGAGGGACGAGAAAACAAATGGGAGGGTCACCCTCCTGAACCTCCGCGAGCAAACGGGCATTCAAAAACATTCATACCTGCAAGAACGCCAACAGCGTCAGCAGCATTCAAATGTGCACTGCGCACAAAATAAAACAATAATCTCTAAGCACTATGAGAAAACACCAGATATAGCCACATTGCTTGATAATTTCAGTTAAAGTCTTCACTGTACCTTTGAGCAATTTTCACACTCGTAGTGCTTGCCGTTATCATGTGACATCTGATGCCGAATCAGATTGGATTTCCAGTTAAAGGCTTTAGGGCACTGGTCACATTTGTATTCTCGTTCCTCCACACTGGCCAGGGCATGTGTCTCCAGACTGAATGACAGGAAACATTAATTCTCATATAACATTCCACTTCTAATGTCATGATACTCCATTTATCATATCACCACTTAAAGTCTAAAACATTGAAATTATTCCCAAATGAATAAAAACTGAATAATACATGTTATCTGAAAAATGAAGGAGATCTTTGGACAAATATCCACTGACATTGTTGCTCACCTCTGCATGTCTGGCAACTCCTGATCACAATCCCTGTACTCCTGAGGGCTACGGGAAGCGTCCCCCTGGTTGGGTAAAGAGAAGCCAGAGAGTGGCGTCCCACACGGCTGTTTCTGGTGATCCAGCAGCTCTGTCCTGGACTCAAAGTTCTGCTCACAGTCCTCACAACGATACTGCCTTTCCTCTGTGACAACAGACAACGTAAAACACGTGTGTGAATTTGGTGTCTAAATGCAATATGATTACTCTATCATTGAGATTAATGAAACTGACCGTGAATGTCAGGTGCCATGACCTCGTGTGAATATTCCTCTGCCTTCATGAAAAGTAGCAACTCCTCACCAGCTTGAATGTCGCGTGTAACTCTATAAAATATCTGCCAATCAGAAGCAAATAAGAAAACAATCAACGTGGGAGCATGACACAACATAAACAATTATATACAGCAATGCAGAACACATTTCCAATCTCCCCAATTCTCAGTCTTTCCTCTCTGATCCTCACACAGATACATATACAGCTACAAGATGAGATAAGGAACACTGATGATTTTCAATTAAACTCATCAGTACTGTAGAACATTTATTGAATAATAGTGAGAAATTAGCACATACAAAAATACACTCCAAAGGCTCCCTATGTTTATGCTTCCACAGATATGTGTGGAATAACACAGCAGCTCTGAGATCGCTCAACTTCCCTTGCAAACACAATAGTACTCTTGAAACAATTGAAAACCAATGATTTTTGGCACTGCTTGAAGGTTTAACTTATTAGTTTCCTGTTCAGCAAAGTGCTGACATTTGGATTGTGAGTTATTAGAAGATGACTGTGGCTTCTCGGAAACACAAAGGTTAAAGAGGCATTATCCTTGAAGACAGTTCAAATCGAACTGTTGAATGCCTCTGCATGACATCATCTCTGCTGGAACACAAACGTCGGTTACTGCAGTCCTGGGGATAAAATGGTGCCCTATTGTTTTAGAAAGAATGCAGGGAACTGAGCAGGACCTGAGAACAGAGGTCTGAGCTCTTTCCTGCAGATTACAGATAGCCCAGACATTTTCACCTTTTACATGAACTCACTGAAATAATATGACTGTCAAACAATAAAAAGAAGGTGAGGGAAAGTCAGGGATATACTGTGTGCCTCTTTGGAGAGTATGATATATGCTTGATACAAATGAAGCGCAGTAGTTCGGAAAGCAGTCTAGAAAAGAACAGCGTGGCAGTGATCTGGGAATGGACCGTATGACCTCATCGCTAACACTGATATTAGTGAATTGACCTGAGATGTTTAAAAGGTGCTCTAATGTATAAAATCATGATTACAGTAAAATTCTGAATATTAGCTACAAGAAGGCCACGAGAGAAAGAGAATGTTGCTTCTGGAAACTTTAGTCTTTTCTAATTAACAGCAGGATTACTGACACTTATACTCACCTATACAAAAGGCTTAAAATGGTTCTTTTGACCTATAGTTTGTTTTTAAATGTCCCACTTTCCTCATTTATTTTTTTATTAGTCTGTAGAATTACTGGTTTGAATATAAATGGCACAATTATCATCCCACAAATCTGCTGTGGGGCAAAATGGCCCCAACAGTTTGAGGGTAAATTTTAAGCAATGAACTGCTAGACTCGGTTGAGCTGTAGTACAACTCAACACCGTGGAACATATGTCACAAAGTAATACTGCCATCAAAGTATCATCTAATCATCATTATTTCCACTATTGCTTAATGATAAGTAATTGAGGGGAATGGGTTCTATGTCAATATTCCATCTGTCTGTCTGTCTCTTTTCCAGTCTCCTACCCAGTACAGGGTAGTGGGATGTCTGGAGTCTGTCCCAGGCAGCGCAGAGTGCAGCACAATGGAACACCCTGGATGGGATTCCACTACATTGTAGGAAAACACACAAAACACCATCACAAGTATAATCACATACTATAGGCAATTAATGGCATGCCTTCTCCTTGCAAAAGGAAGCAGTGCTACCTGGAGCACTTGCTCTCACAGAATATACAGTACCAATCTGAATTTCACCTACACTATTCACCTTATAGTAAAAGTCATCGAAGCAGTAAGTAATACATAATATTGTAAAAACCAAGTTAAGTGTTCAATATCTCAAATATTTCTCAAATTTTACACTCTTCAAAATAGCCTGCATCTATAACAGCATTGAAGACTCTGCATTCTTTCAAAGAGCTTCCAGTAATAGTGACCTGGAATGTTTCTCCAATAGTGCTGGAAGAGTGTCCACAAGTTCTTGGCACAAGTTGGCTACCTTACTCTTATTCTTCAATCCAACTCATCCCAAAGCAGCTCTATAGCGTTCAGGTCTGATGATTATGGGGACCTGTCACATCACTCCATCTCTTTTCTTGTTCACAAGATAATACAGTACTAACATAGCCTTGAGGTGTGCTCTGGGTCATTACCATACTCATAAATAAATGATTTTCAGTAGGTGTTTCAAGACTTTCGTCTGGTATTGTATAAATGAACTTTTTCAACAAACCAATAATTTTAGGATGGCTTTTACAATGTTTATCAAGGATTTATTGATCCAAGAAGCAACATAATTAAACAGAGCAAACTTCTGGGAGTTCATCTGGAACCAGCCATGAGTTTGACATGGTATAATATGCCAACACATAAAAAATAAAATAAACACTGCTGATGTTACCATGCATGGTAACTGTAAATTACAGTCATCACCAACTGTGAATTCAGACTGTCCCCAAAAAAACAGAAAAACATATATAACAACCAAAAAGAGTTTTCCCACCTTATCCAAAACAAATGATAATTATCTAGATCATTTAATAATTTCCTTTGTTATTGCTGAACTGAACATTACCAAGCTGTGTTCTTATTTTCAGACACTAGGCCTCCTACGCTGTGAATGCAGGGCACAGTTCCTGCGCTGCTCCATGACAATGACAGGTGACAAATCTCTTCTCTTTTTAAATGGCCTCTACTTTTTTCTAATCCCCTTTCTCTCTCTGCTCTGAACAACCCAAATCCATTGTAAATTTTGTAAGATAAATTATAGATCTTTTAAAAAATTTCACTCAGTGGAAAACAGACACATTACATGCATTGAACTCATGGATAAGATAAACATATGTATAATACAATGTTTATCTTATCCATGAGTTCAATGGATGTAATGTGTCTGTTTTCCACTGAGTGAAATTTTGTTGGTTTCTGATCAATGGAGAATGACCTGCCCTCAGTGGGAGAGAACAATGGCTGTGAAAGAAATTTGTTATGAGTAATTAGCAAACTGATTAAAATTTTGATCTGAAGTATAATTGAGAGTTCATGACAGAGGAATTACACTACACGGTTGTAAAATGACTTGCAAGCACACAGAAAGTAAATATATTTGAATCTTAGGCAAATACATATGACGAAAAAAGGTGAAATATATAGTAGATATATAAAATATAATAAACTTTGTGAGTATACAGATCAGGCGCTAAAATGATCACTATTAAAGTATCATGTTTAACTGACTGTCTTTCTGTAATAAATGCTGCTACGTACTATGACCTGTCATTACTGTTAATGTACATATTTTAAAAAGTTTGCAGACAAGTAAGGCATCTAATAATAAACCATATTCAGAAATGCTTAGTAATATACAGTATGCTATTTGATATTAACCTAAATATTTATGTGGTATTATACATAATGAAATTGTATAGTCCAAATAATTGTTGTTATTTAATAATGTTATTAAATATGTATATTAATAGAAAAGATGCAGATCTGGCTTAAGCCATTATGCTATGTGATAGATACTGCAATACGTTCCACCACACTGTTGAAGCCACTGTTCATTCCATTCCTAATTACAAAATTACAATTGCAGCCTCAGGTGAAATTTTACTTTCTGCCATCTAGTAAAATAATTTTAGTTGAAAATAAACCAGTACTGGTATTTACCTGCTTAATATTACTACATGATTTTATAAAATATTACTAAAAGGTGTACAAGTCACACTTCCTTATTTTCTTATATATAACAAAAATATCGTAAACTTGATTCTAAATTTGATTCTACATTTGATTCTAAAACTTCCATAATGAATGAATGAATCTTTCTTTTTTTCCAGATCAAATGACCACTGGCAACTGGATTGTGAAAATTCCCACATAAAGTGTCAATAAGCCTTTCTCAGGACAGCCCAGAGTGTGTCTCCTGAAGGCAGGCTCACCGCTCAGGAATCAAACATTCCCGGGATAGCTCAGAGTTTATTATATGAGTGTAGGAAGAGTGCTGTAAGTATCAGCATAGCTAGCTCTTTGGAAGCTGCTCCTGTGGTCCTTCACACTGAAGCCAAGACACAATTACCGAAAACAAACAGAGCGATATGAACAGGGCAGTCTGCTGGGGGGGAGGTATCAGGCAGCCTGATCAAAACAGCAGCTCTGCACTGCTCTGCTCTGAGGCAGGCAAGAGGCAGCAGGCCGCGGCCTCCGGTCACAGCGCTGCGCTCCACATACCTGATCATCTACTTGGCACAGGTTCAGGTTGTGCTGGTGGGCCAGCGGAGCAAACTGGATGTTTTGGAGCCAGCTCCTGGTATCAGAGCCGCTGGCATCCACGCAGAACTTCACATGGCCCGACTCATCCGAATTCTGCACACACAGACAGGAGAGAGAAGAGAGGGGTGGAGGCAAAGATCACCCAGCTGATCTCTATCTTAAACTGAAGCATTCATGGAGAGAACCTGTACCTCCCATGGAGAAACTGGAGATACATGGCAGGAGTCTGCATCCAGATGCAGAAACACAGAAAAACACCCAGACAAATATGTAAACTCACTCTCTGAAAGTGTGTACACACACGCACACACACACACGCACACACTGTGTAATTTATGTATATATGTATGATTTTTTATTTTATGATGGTTTACTGAGAACTTTTTAAACAAAGCCATTCAAATATTTAAAAATAGAAGATTGCAAATCTTGCATTCTTGTTAAACTAAAGAGTAATTATAAGAGTGTATTTTAAAACACTGACCAAACAATGTGCACAATGTACTACAATGTGTAAATTTCTGTAAATCAGTTTGAAATTTATTTTTAAAATATGTATTTTAGTTTAAATAATTGGCATGGGAAATCTTGAAATGTATTTTCCTGCATATATTTTAAAATTACATTCACTGAAGCATTGATATTGTCAGCCTTATGTTAGAAAGTTTACCACCAAAAGGAAGTTATAATTACGACATTTTGCTGGATAAAAAGGCACTTACTCGCGGATGGAAAGGAGGGCCAAAAGTGCTGGCACAGTTTACATAATCCCTGAACTGACTGTAACATGGATATCGAGTCCTTTTCACGAAGTCAATTCATAGAATTACTGCATTACAAAATCCTATATTTCTTTTTACCTTTTATCATAATTTATTTTAGAGTTTACTGTTTGTATTTACATAGGCCTAAGCAATTTTTTCCAATAGATTATCCATAACTTATATAGACTGTTGATTTAAAAATTAATGAACAAATTCAGTTATTAAATTATTAAATATTCAATAGGCCTACGTTTTAAAATAAAATAATAAAGCATAAGCAATTATGGGTTATCTAGGTAAATGGTTTTAATATATAATGTATTAATATAAGTTAATTTATAAAATAATAATTTTTGCTTTTATAGATTTACCTGAATAATACAGCAAACGAAGCTATGAAATTAATTAAGCGTATGTTGCATTTACCTTTACTTTTTAAAATGTTTAAAGGTAAATTTACCATACTTAAATATATTAGAGCGAACGCGTAACATAAAAAGTATAACCTTAAAAGGAAACGAATTGGTTTTTCCACGAGAAGCATTACATTTGTATAACATTCACGCAGCGCATTCATACAAAAATGTAATGCGAGGCTTTTTACATTGTAAAATACCGACGAACATGGTCTTAACTTCTCCCCATAAGATTAATCAAGAAGATTCTACAGCAAGTTAGATCGGGAAGTAATGAGCTAGCTAAAAGATCAACAGCCATGATTTTCGAGCAAAAAAGAAAAGAAAAGAAAAGAAACTCACCTAAACATTGATGCGGAGAAAACTCCTGAATCTCCGCACATAGCAGTGAAAACTGTCATGCCATTTTATTGCTCTTAATGCAACAATAAAATTATATGCGATGCGGTATTCATAAAAGTATCCAGTGCCTATGAACTTTTAAAACGAATAGCCAATAAAAACGTTTGTCCTACCGTAATATATGCTTTTTGAAAATCGAAATACAAAAATGCACAGAATATCGGTCAAATTTCCGAGAACTTCAGTTTGGGTGGAAAAGGATAAAAATCACCGACATCATAAATGATTAAATGTTGTTCTAACACCCGTTTATTGCGTCCAAGCTGTACATTGTCCTATATCCTTAAAAAGTTTTTTTTAACTGTTTGTTTATATTTTTTCTTTGCAAACTCCTGATACTGTCCCTCAACTTCTCTTGTTTTTGTCAGTTTGACATCGTGTTAATGCATCGCACTATTAATTTTTCCAATTTCAATACAAAGAACCACCCTGTCTGTTCCTCGAAAAAAAATCGTCCGGTTTCCGCTTGAAGGGCAGGAGAGCTATACTTTCCCTTTTTGATAATGTGATAGAGAGATGGCGGAATCTCCCAGCGTCTATATGATGCGCTTCTCTTTCACAGACTGTCTCTTTAAAGGGAATCTTGCTCTCTCATCCATACCATGCAAGGCAGTCAGGGTATCTCGCCTGTCTGCGATCGGAAGTTGAACGACGCTCCCCTCAGTAATTTTTTAAAGCTACAGCAGCCTGGAGAAAAGAGGTCAGAGAAAGGTCGGAAAACGAGGTCCTGCTAGACTGACAAGAAATGCACCAGTCCCTAATATTGTTCAGATAAAACTAACCAGTACTCCCAAGTCAAAGTTTTTGTATTCTTTCTTTTTACTAGCTCATTAAAAACTGTTTATTGAATTGATGAGCTATATCAAATAATTTATTAATAAACGAAAAGTTTAATCTTAACAATTATTTGAAAGAACGGCGAATTATTTCCATTACCTTTTTGCATAAAGAAAATGGATTTACTGTATGACGAAAAACATCTTTAATATTCCGTATGTTTTCAGCCAGCGTCAATTCAAAATTTTCTGGTGTGACCGACGTTGCACCTGCTTTGAATGGTAGCAGTATATCTCTGCTGCTTCAGGACACAGATTTGCATTAAATTGTACATTGGGGATTTTTTTAGCCAATTATATAGAGAAATTTAAAAGACCAATTATAAATTTGTAGTCAGAATTTTATCAATTTCCTAAAAGAAAATGTATTTTTTTCTGTTAAAACGAAGCGTTAAATATCGTAAATGTATGCTGTTAAATATATATATAGATTCATGACCACACATACAATGGTATTGATACTAAACAAATATTTTAAAAAATTAAGTTACTTTGTTTAAATGTGGAATGGAATTTGTAAGCAGGATAGTGTGAGTTCCTTTCTCACAACCTTAGGGGGAGAGCAGGGTTAATGCAATGCGATTATGATTAATATGTCTCCGTGGCCCGCTATCTATGACATTGAACTTCTAGTTCAGATAATGTCCATTGTTTTACAAAATCGCAGAGCAAACGTAGGAAGGACAGGAAAAATTATGTGTAAATAAGCCAGACCTCGCCTGAGATTCCCATACACCGTGCTGCTTGAGAACCAAAAAGAGACCCCGGTTCGCCGGCCATTGATTTCCTGCCTCTCTTGGACTTGTCCATTGTTGAAACCCTTTTTAATTTAGCCATAAATTGGGATAAGCTCGAGCTATGAGCTGTTCTATTTTCTTCCTGTCAGGATGAGGGATTTGTTTTATGATGCATTGTGTATTAAATACAAGTAATCTGGGAAGGTGATTGCTCGGGCTCCGTAGATCTGATTGAGGTTTTTGATGGACTCCCGAGTCCTTACTGAAAAGGAGGAAACGTTGGTGAATAAACAAAAGTGTATGTGGTATCAGAACCAAGTCGAGGTAAATCAGGGCAAAAGTGATCGAAACCTATGCAGTCAATAGATGTACCTGCACTTCAACCGTCTGTCAGGAGATGGCGTTCTGAACTGACTAAAACTTTCATATGGACAATCAAAATCATACGTTTTTCTGCATTATGCGTGGATATTTGAAAGTTTGCAAAGCAAAACACTAAGGAGTAACTTGTATTTATACGAAAATATCTTCTTGGAAATACATAGACCTATCTAAAAACAGAAGAAAAGAATATTCGAGCATGCTATGCTGTACCCCTTTCAACAACCATTTATTCACCAGTTATAAAAGTGTAAAGTGTTTCGTCGCATAATATATAAGCCTATATATATGTATATTAATTTACGTAAAAATGAAACATATCCAATTTAAAAAATACGGTAGAGTTACAAATAAGGATAATGACAAATACCACTAAATTTAAAATACTTAAAAAAAATACAATTATTAATGATTTCTAAGACTTTCTCTTAATATTTTAGTGCCGTTTTGCTCGTACAATGTAAATTTGCATGTCAACACACAACATAGGATTCCTACAAAGAGTAGTCGACAACCTTATCTGACATCATGATTGATTAATGAAACCATAAATTAAGCTACATTGTTTTAATCTACTGTTAAAAATAAATGTTCAATTTACAGGAAATATAACCGGTTATAGGCTTACTAGTACAGACAAACACCACACGAACGGAAAGGAAATTAATTATAACGGAATTCCATTTATGATATAGTGGAAATTAAGTTTTTGTCATTTTCTCACATTTTTTTTATTTGGTAATGGCGATGCGTGTTGTCCTTATATTGATCACAGTTCGTGAAAGATCTTATTTTAGGCCTGTATACATTTCAGCAACTAGCCTATAATTTATGCGCAACTGCCACACCACAATCCTCAAATATTAATACTCCCGGAAATTAACGGTATTCTGTGCGTACCGGTGTAATTTAGGATCGTTTTACCTTCATTTCCTTTTTAACATAACTAGAGTAATATATTGGGGAAACACAATGTTGTGTTTTTAGCAGCATAACTGTCATTAAGTATAGTACAACTACTGAAACCGGTCACAGCATTCTTAATACATCGGCTGTGTTTGGAAAGCCGATAATTAAGTTAATGTTGCTTAAACTTTTGCGTTGGTGTAACATCGGTATATGAGCTATTTTTCTGAAACTTAACGTGTGCCGTGAGAAAGCAAACTTAACTTGGAGGGGACGCAAAGCTAGTTCGCTTTACAAAAAAAAAATCCACGTTATAGTGAGAGTTTCCTTGCGGCCAATTACCATTAAAAGAAAGGGGAGGAAATGAAAGGGGAAAAATGTAAATAAAAATTTCCTTCGTCTGGAAGTAGGCCTGTAGCTAGCATGTTAATCTCCACCTCAGTAATTTGGTTCTCCGGGAGAAGACAGAAGCCCCGTCGCTTTGCCCTGCACTTCATAAATCACAGCTTTATGTGGACAAGGTCAGGGCACCCCTGCCTCCACCCAGTCCTTCCCAGCAGTGCAGCACACCCGCCATGTTTAACCCCCCCCCCCCCCTGCCTTGGGCTCTCAGGACCAGACCAGCTCACTTCTAATTACTTTTGATTATTTTCATTTGCGGAGGTCAGCCAGGCATTCCAGGAGAGAGATGATTTCCTACAAATTCTTTGGCCTTTGAGCAGAGGCTCTGTGTGTTTTCTGAATTAGTATCCCATCATTTCTGCACTGTCTGCTCTCTCCTGGCTGCTGTGCACTCCTTCCCTTCACAGATTTGCCCAGTTCCAACCCTAAACCAGTTCCTTCTCCATCAGCCAGAGAGGACTCAGGCAGTGTGCTACCTCGGATGTCACATACAAAATTGTCACAAATAGCAAAGTATATGAGAAGCAAATGTAACAAAAAACAAGGGTATCCTATAATTAGGCAAATCATTTATTACAAATGTCAACTGGGAATTTAGTGTGTTGAATTTAGTATATTGAGAGGAATACTTGAGCAGCACAATAACTGTTATAAAAGAATTTGAGCTGAAGCAGCTTGTTAAGTTTTAAGTTTTTTTTTAAGGCAACCGGTTTCCTCAAATATAAGTAAATTTATAAGCAATTATATAAATTTATAAGTAAACTTATCCAGGCTTACAATGTATGAAAGAAAAAATGTTGAAAACTTAATTTAATATGTAAGCATTTGTTTCTATTTACAGATGAGAAAAGAACAGATCCACAAGGTTGGATGCCCACCTTCAGCTGTATTTTATGTGCAGTTATTTATGTAGTAGACACTAAACATGAGAATCCTATATGAAGGCCATTTATACTCAAGATGGAACTTGAGTTATTTGGTGACAGTGTGGTATTTACTGATTTTGTTGGTTTGTGCTGTTACAGTGTGTGTGCTTGTATAGTATCCATACGGCTGCAAGCCCACTGTGGCTGAGCTGAGAGCACTGAGCCCCTCTGATCATAACAAGCACTTCCTCCTAGCCATCTTGGCACACTGAGCCCAGTGTATGGGGCCACAGGGTGAGGCACAGTCTGCTGGAGAGTCAAAGGTAACATTTTAAAAACATAAATTTAGTTGGGCCAGCTTACATGTGGAACATGCTGGAAACTTAAACAAGCCCCTAGAGTTTTAAGGGTGGAGAGTGGGGGTTAATTTGCCCATGTTGGTTTCTGCAGCAGAGTGAACAAATTACTTCTTACATGTTCCTAGATATTGTCTTTAAGAGAGCTTTCATGTAGAAACAATGGAATGGAACACACCTGCTAAGATATAAGAACACGATATTTCACATGTATTAAAATTACTGAGCTTTTTGTCTTCGAGGAGCTGTGTGTCTGGTGTATTGAATACGAACCTATAACAGACTAAGATTATATAAATAATCTTAATGATCTTGAAACGCCTTCATTTATTCCGAGATACATATATGATTGAATGCTTCCAAGATTTCCATGTACTTCTTTGTAATTAATAAAAACTCAATAGTATAGTATTACAATACTGCCAGCAGTGTGATGGGATACATTTTGGTGTTGTGCAAATGCTGCTCATGTGTCTGAGTTGTATGGAAGTTTAAAAAGTTTGGCTTGTGTGTGAGTTTTTGGATTCAAATTGGTGTCGTGTGCAGGTGGGGGCCATACAGACCTAATCGAAGTGTAATTTCAAAAAGCTGGATTACCCCTTTAGCACAGAAAAGAAACCTAAAAATTGTGTTCTTTAGAGTGCTTATGGTGCATCCATAAAGCTCTACATCACACCTCAACATCGCCATACTGATTTCACATATTGCCATGAGTGTTTATCTGTGTAATATTTCTCATCATTTGTGTGTACTGCGGTATTTGTTCCCTGTGAACATTCCACAAACATGCAGACTGTAGATTTAATTTGTCTGGTGGAAATATTTAAAAGTTTATTTAACATTTATGGTAAATTGAAACATATCATATACTAATTCAGAAGTAAGAATTATATATAACCATGTTGTAACCACTGGATCGCAGGGCCTGTAGCTTCTAAATGTAGTTATGGACGTGTAGCTTAAGCGGGCCAAGCTTCTGTGTCTGTGATTGGAAGATCACTGGTTAGAACCTTGATAAAATACAGCAGTCACATGCCCATGGACCCTGAGCAAGGCCCTTAACCCCCAGCAGCTCCAGGGACGCTGCATGCTGCCTGACCCAGCACTGTGGGGGGGGG
>JAODUD010000036.1:17221897-17246396 GCA_026784285.1 Stomatorhinus walkeri
GGGGGGGCACTGCACCTAAAACTAGGGATGAGCCGATCCACATTACTATAATTATAATTATAGTTAGTAAATACAGATGGAAAAAATACATGACAAAAATATTTAATTAGGCTACTACAAACATACCTAACATACTGTTCAACCTCATTTGTCTTGTTTTAAGCGTTTTTGAGCATTTGCAGTTCAATATAAATATCTTCAAAGCAAGTACACACAAGTGGCGAATGCTTGACATTTTAACACGATTTTTCTCCCATTGGCATCAGCTCAGTTACACTTTGTTATGATTGCATCCCCTCTTGTATCACAAGCTGCAGCAAGTTCACAAAACAGTCCAGGTTAACGACTCCCAAAATCATCCGTTACTTTTTTTTGTCTCGCAGTTGCGTGCGCTTTGATAAATGGGATTGTCCATTAAACGCTATTCCCACCTATCAAAATTTTATTTTACAAAGACTGCAAATCACTGTGCCACTGCTTTCTGTTCAATGTAAAAAACTCCCAGATCGTCACGTCTTATCTCTTATCTTACACTCCTCGTACTACGAAGGGTATGCACATGACGTCACAGCAGGCGGAAGTCACTGTACTCACGCCCACTGAGTAGCAAAATAGAATGAGGGGCAGCGTTAGCGTTCGATGCGAATGCCACAAAAAAACACATGTAAAATGGGAAAGAGCTGGCATGTGATTGACTGTGCAAATAGATTTAACATGAAATAGGAGCCATCTTTTTAGTGATTGCCAAAAACTAAATAAGTAGGTATAGGACGTGGATTGGTCGCATGGCCGCTACCAGATCCGTCAAATAGGTCTGGATTGGCGCGGATAAAAATCCAAATATCGGATCGGTGCATCGCTACCTAAAACCTTAAAAAACATTCTCTGGTGAGTATCTGTCAAGAGTAAGAAACTCAACTCAGAATATACAAATTAATAAAGGAAGAGTTTTTTTATGGCTGTTCATTTTTAATTGGTTATCTTATAATTTTATGTGTATTGGCTGTTGCAAATTAATAAGGACTTAAAACTGATGTCTTGATCACTGCTTCCCTAAGCATATTGCTGTATACGGTTTCATTGTTGCTTTTAAAAAAGTTAGCATTGTAAGTTTACTATGAATAAACTCTGGCCGTATAAACTTCCACACTGACCCCGTTTATTTCAGCACTGACTTAAATGTTGTGTTAACAATCACACCGACTGTGATTGCGTCAGAATACATTTACACCAACAATTCTTAGCCATAACTAGGCAGTTAATGATGCCTATGAATATATTTTACCTTCCAGATTAGATGACTGCTGCAGGAGGGCAGTAAAAACAGCCCCAGAGCAGATTCTCTATTCCTCAACAAGATGTCTTTTAACACCCGCAGCAATGATCATTTAACAAGAACGAGTGTCGTTTTTCTTTGGCTTCAGGCAGCAGAGTAAATGCCCCCATGGGTCTTAAGGCCCCTGAATATGTCCCAGACGCACCCTCAGACAAAGATGCTAATGTGCGGCTGGTTCCTGGCAGACGGGGAGAGTGCTGATAACAGCTCGCCCGTTCTCCCTCTCTGGGACGCTGACACGAGGAGGGGGTTGGGGCTACTACTTCCACCTAGGCCCCAAACCTCCCATCAAGGGGGTCCTGCGTCTGGCTGGCGCCAACTAGAGCGGGGTTGCCTACGGTGCAAGAGTGAGACTCGGCCTCCATCACGCTGGCTGACGAAACCAAGAGCCAGCAGGGAAAACAAACACACAGAGCCGGCAGTGTCGGGCTGCTCACTGGGGAGTTGCAGAATTTGGCCTGCCTGATCCCCCTTCTGCTGGTGGGCTATCTTTGCCGTATGCTATTGTCAGAACTTTAAAGAAGACAAACCATATGATTTACACTGGCTAAACCACCAACACACACTGAATAAAATCTGTGTATCACAAACACAAAGTTTCTCTTGCTCTGGTCCCCCAAACATTCCTCCTCTTTTTTCAGAAACTGATCCCATCTTTGCTCCCCAGCTCCCCAAAGTGTGGTGAAATGCAACACCAGACACTGTGTCCTGCTGCTAGTGTTGCATAGACCGTTTCAAGCAATTAACCCCTGTGATTTCAGTGACCCAGAAACACACATTTTCTTGCTGAAGAAAAATATAATAATAATTCCAATACCTGTTCTTAGTAAGGTCAGAGCTGCTTTACCGCAGCTGACAAGCCAAGCCCAGAACCCGATCAAGAGTCATGTTTTTCTCTCCCACATCCTCTGCTTTTTGCTGATAAATGTCAGTGCAGTTGGAGAATGCAGTTGGCCATTGGTCACTGGAGTCCCCGATGTGTCAGTAAGACGGGTGATCTGTGAGTCGCTTGCAGTCTCCCAGGTCCGAACGGCTTTCTCATTCCAGGCCATCACAGTAAAGCAGCTGGCTAGCCTGCTCCCTTAGCTCTCAGCAGGCTATTCTTGCATAACCATTTATTTTACAGATTTTAAAGTGCCTGAAGGATTTAATTATGTACACAGACAACCCCTATAAACTCTATTCTGAGAGTTTTATTGACTTTTGCGCTGGGCTGCCCTCAGGCATTTCAATTAACCATTTATAAGAGAAAACTACAATTAAATTAAACTTTCTATAAAGTATAGCCACATAATTTCCATTCTTTGGGCTGGCTGTATCTAAATGAGATGGTGTGGATATGCGAAACAGCTGCATTGCCTCTTTCTCCGCCGCCATTCAGCAGTAATAGGGCAGCCTGGAGGAGAGAGGGACACTGATACTGCAGGATGCCCTTCCAGGCCATTAGGGTAACTGAGGCCATGACAGGGGCCTGCCACACTGACCCAGCTACTTATGCCTTAATTGCATGTTGTGAAACTTTAGTAGTCATCCAGTACTCTGGTAACTCTAAGGCATTAAGTTTTCAAGGGCGCAACGTGGATAGCAGCAGGGAGGGGGAGAGAGAGAGAGAGAGAGAGAGAGAAAGAGAGAGAGAGAGAGAAAGAGAGAGTGAGAGATAGAGGGAGGAGAACTGAAGGAGGGCTGATGTCATTTTTATTTTCAGAGAACGCACCAAAGCACAGGGCCACCTCTTTGTGTGCTGCTACTCATTTTCTGCTATGCCCAGATCTGTGTTCTCATAATAATGTGGGTATGCAGTTCTCAGCAGGGGGCTGCTGTGAAATATGCCCCCCCAACCCCTTTAGATCCTCCTCCATCATCATGCTGCAGCACAGATCCCTACCTCAGCCTGCCCACCAACCAGAAGCCTGGAACAATCTGGCCCCGGGCACTGTAATTCCCAAACAGCCCTTTCACAGCTATGTGGTAATGGATTAATTTGAACCTAATGTGGTCTGGGTTTACAGCACTGCTAGCAGAGTCCAGGCCTGCGGGCTTAGGGTAGGTTAGGCCTTCACATCTGGGACTCACATTGGCCATGGGCCTCATTACCTGTCTCATTCTACCGCACCAGCACTCTTCCCCGTGTCCATGCCAAATCTCAGGCATGGCGTCACCCCCGGCAATCCAGCCACATGCTACCATGGATTGCATTTCTCTATCCTCTTATCTACCTTAGATCTTGGCCCAACTTGCAAATCATAAGGGAGAAATCTGGCAATTGCAGGATTCATACTGAAATACACTGGACAAGTTTTGTTTCATTAAATGGTGATGCTAGACACCAAAAATTTTGTATTTTGCGAAACCAATTTTCAGCTGGCAATGCAGGCAAACCTAAATCCGAATAAGTCCTCTTCAGTGACATCACCTTTCTTCCTCACTACATCTTCAGCAGCAAAAGTATTTGGGATTCATCAGAAATTTGAACAGAGAAATATTCTTGAGCTCACCACCCTTGGAACATGATATAGTTTTCCATCAGCTGCCAGTCCGCTGCCCTACATGTGCATCTATTTAGAAGTCAGGGAGTTTGATCCCACATCAAAGGGGAGAGGTACCAGGTTCTGCTTTGCAACAATAAACATCATTTGGAGGAGCTGAGAGCTAGACTTTTAATTCCCCTCACTTATTGGCACACAGCAGGTGGGCCCTCTCTGAGCACAGCCTGCCCCAGCATGCACTGCTCTAATTGTCCGTCTTGCGACTGCTTTTCCAACTGCAAATACTTATGTCCTTTTCAGTAGAAAAAAATTATGTTGACAAAAAAATTAAAGGGAAAATAGGTAAAAGATCATTTAAACATCATTTAAAGAGATTTTAACATCATATTTATAAAAAGGTCTTTAAAAACTTTAACCTAAAATGTGATAATACAAGAACTACAATGCTATAATATGTATTCAGTAAAAAGGTAATATTGCCTAACCAATCATAGTCTCATACAAAGTAAAAGTCTCAGTGATCAAACCATGCCGCAGATAAATAAATAATAAAAATAAACATGAGACACATTTTGGCAGCTGTAACCTGTTTGTTAAATTATGTTACATTAAACTTCCAAACACACATAATGTACATGAGTGTGTATGATAGTACTAATTCACTAATTGCCTCACATCTATGTCGCTTTGGATAAATGTATTTGCTAAATAAATCAGTGTAAATGTACATGTCTATGTGATGGAAATCTTACCCAAAAGAAGCCCTAGTGGAGATTTTACGTTCAGGGAATCATTAGGACTGGACTAGATGACATGCTCTGGCTGCAGTGCAGGTCATATAATCAGTGTCACAGGAAGAAAGCCTCGCGTCAGAAAACAGCAGTTTCTCATTAACACTTTCAGCTATCATTGTGTGGTAGCTGAAATAAATCATATATCTTGGGTGCTGAAGCAGAACAGAAATTCTTCAACATGAAAAAATAAGACCCAATAAACTTTTCTTTGACAGTATTTTTAATTATTAGTGTAATATCACAACTAAACTCTTTTGCGTTCTTTCCTACCCTGCCATGTCCATATTTCTTCTCCTTTTCACTTTAAAGACATTACTTATAAATTATAGTTCAGTTATCTTCCATGTTGCTCAAAACCATCTGAATTTCCTGTGTAGAATGCAAAATTTATGCTTCCATTTAAAAACGTCCCATGATGTACTTTCAGTTTCCCAGTGAGAGGCCTTCACTTGCCCACGCCATCCAAATGTCAAAGAGGAAGTAAAGGAATTAAACAAACGGAGAAAAACTTATAAACTGTGAAAACAGTGTTATATTTCTCATATACTATTGTAATAAAAATAAAGTATTATTAACAAAAATAAATATAGAACATGACCTTATAATAGATGTAATTTTGAAAATGTTTTACAAATCTAACAATTTGTAACAATTTTTAACTTGTTTGAACAGCCAGATAATTATTTGAGCAATTCAGTTTAAGCACCTTCTTAAGGATACAGACATCCTCTCTCTACTGATTGTATTTAAGAGGAACAGTGTCTTTTTTCATTGCAGCCAGAAATAAGTAGTTTGTTACACATGCAAGTTTTCAGAGAAAGTTTTAACATGCTTGAATATTTTAATCTTTGGCTTTAGGAAACCACACCTGCAGGTATTCAGGAAAAAGCTGCTCATCCAGGTACCAATACACCATAAACAGGCAGCCTTGTGATTATGTTTTATCATCTTTTCAATGCAAAAATCTGTAACTTATGAAAATAACTTGTGTTCAAAAGGCCAGCATCATGACTCTCAACTTCTCTTTAGCAAACCACATGTACAGAGTTTAATACAGCAAGTCAGTGGAATTAAATTAACTATAGACCTATGGTAGTGCACGCTTTCTTAAAAATTATTTTACAAAATAAAGTGAGAATAAGCCTTCACAGGTGAATTCAGTTCTAATATCATGAGGTAATATTCTGGAATTGAAATGTACAATACATCCTGATGAATTCAAAATCAAATGTGTGTAACTTAAGTTTGCACAACATTCTCTTCCAGCACAAAAAGGTGGAATAAATGCATCAGCGTTCAATCAATTAAACTTAGGAAAAAGTGCTCTGCTCCAGCTGGCTCTATTGAACTGTGGAGACCTCAATGTCCGATGCAGGAGAACAGGCTATAATGCTCCAGGCTCTCATCGGAGCGTCACACTTGTGATCTTCAGCTGCACATATCCTGGATTTATTTCTAAATTCTTACAAGCCCTTAAGTGGAGTACAGGTATTAGTTCCTGTCATTGGTGCATATTTAAAATCAAATTGCACGTTAAAGCCTTGATGTCATAATTCTGTGCCTACAGCTATATCTATTCAGAAATGAAGCCACTCAGGTGTAAAGGGAATCTCCTGTACCATTACCTTCTTTTGATCGACTTACTTGTGTATTTCTTGTGTACTTATTCTTAAAATGTAAACTCATTAGAAGTCTGTCCAAAGTGGCAGAATATATAATTTAATACATATATTAAAAAATGACAGTGATAACTATGTCTGAACCTATAGTCTGGCCGTTTGTCCTGCGCAGGTTCTCAGGGAAGTGATAATTATGCTAGTGATGATGTGGAAATGAATTTTAAAAAAGGTGGCACAACAGCTTCCAAGCGCATATTTACTAGCCCCCAGAGAAATGCAGAAGAAAACCAAATGTTTAGTAAAGCTACACAGATTTTTCAATTATCAACTATCTTTGAGAGGGTGCCACTACCCCCATTAAACCCCAGCTCCCCAAGCACCATCATTCAATGATGCCACCCAATGTGTATGAATATATCTATATCCAATATGACCATCATATATACATACACACACATTTTAAATTTATATATATATTTACACACACGCACATTATTTATGTATAGCATCATAGGAGGCTCACACTCACACTGTGTACTTGGGAACTGTTGACAATTCAGAACTTCTGAGTTTCGGATGAAGTGGTCATAGTTAGGAAAGTGGGTGCGACCCTCAGGGCTGGGCTCTCTTGGGGGGGGGTGATGGGGAATGCTGCACAGCAGACAATTTTCAGCTTGGATGCTTTTACTTTCTCTACTAGGCCTCATGAAAACAAACTGACAAAACAAAGGACACAAAATTAATGACCCGTGCCCCCTGTCAATTGACTCTTGGTCAAAACCACCCCCCCCCCCCTTCATGTCTTGGGGCATCTGGTTTAAATTCACAGAAACACAGACAGGGACAGAGGTTAAAAAGTATGAAATGCCTGGAAAGGAGTCAATTGTTTTCCAGGATGTGTTATAAAATAGCTAATACAGAAGAGCTAATCACTTAAAATGTTACATTTACATTATATGTAGTGGACAAAGCCATGTGCCAAACAAGCTGAGAAAAAAGGAACAATATGGGTGTTGATTCTTATTCACGCACGCACATGTGTGTGTGCCTGGTTTGTGGGTTTTGTAAGTATGCATGTAGGGTAGGAGAGCATCCTCACTCTACTTAGATGCAATTATTGAGGCTTCTGTGCTGTTCCTGTTCTTTCTTGGCACAGAATGGCACTCACTAACACACATGATAGCCAGCCCCTCTTGCTAAGAACTGAGGACCCAAACTGTCTCATTATTCCTTTGTAATTCCAGGATACATGTACAGGCAGAACAACACAAAAATTATCATTTAAACCGCAAAGAAAAGGCAGCAGTGGGGGAAGTGAAAGGCAAACAATGTCTAATTTGTATGTGTGTTTCATAATGCAATCGGTTAAACTGTCACAGTCCTTTGGGAAGAGTATCACTGTACTATAGATGTCTGGTTAAGTTGTACAGAAAACTTGTTTAACACATATTGCCAAATGCAGAATCACGTTTCCATCCAAAATATTTTTTAAATCCTTAACAATGCCTGTTTCAATATGGTCAACATGACCACATCATTATCCAGCTTCTCTACTAATCTCTAAGCCAGTGGTGCCCAAATCCAGTCCTGTAGGGCCAGAGCCCTGCACATTTTTGGGTTTCCCCTCATTTAACACACCTGATTCAACTCCTTGTGCTAATTACCACACAGCTCTTGAGCTTAATCATTTATGGTGGAACAGGGAAAGAAATAAGCTACACAGGGCTCTGCCCCCCAGGACTGGATTTGGGTAGCCCTGCTCTAAGCTATTGCATCCCAATCTGTCAAATGCACCAGAATACAACACAGCAATTCTTCAGAATCTCTTTATTTTCTGGCCTGGTCCTGTGAATCAAAGTAACCTACCTTGTTTCCATGCTAAACAATAAAAACACCATTTGTTTTAATATTGTTGACATAATTTATTAACTGTAAATACTGAAAATTAGAAGTCAACTGAAGGGCATGTCCTGTAAACATCTGTTCAGTGTGAAAAATCAGCAATGCTTAACGTTCAGTACAGCTTCATAATGCATTTATAATGCATTCATAGGACATTAAGAAGCAGCATTTTGGTATACATTAAAATTTTTCAAAGCATTGCATTCATAACACCTTCAATGAACAACACATGACAGCTTTAATACATATTAATATCAAACAATATAATCATACGTATAATGTCTTGTAAAACATCACTAAGAAATCTATCAGCTGTATAGCAAACAGAATTTGAGGGATGTGGGATATTTATTCAATTGGCCAAATATTTACTAGCAAAAATGTAACTAAAAATGAAAAAGAAGATTGATTAGAAACATAGTGATAGAAGAAAATCAAGGTTCTTCATGTTCATCAAGCCTTAGACATGGTGATATTAATGGGAGTTAGAATATTAGACATGGTGATATTAATGGGAGTTAGAACCTTAGACATGGTGATATTAATGGGAGTTAGAACCTCAACATGGATTTTTTTTTACTTCTAGAACCACATTTCCAAGAATGTGAAATGAGCTAAACACTGAACCAGGAGTAACTGCAAAGTGTGTAGACATACAGGAGGGATGAAGTGGAGACAATTTTCCTGGCTTTAACAATTTTGTTAAGTGAATTTCAAAAATATTGTGAAAGCAAACATCCTTCATTTCAGCTCGTAGCTTAATGTTTAACAGTGCAGTGAAAGTGTTATCAGTCAAACTGCATTAAGTCTGAAACCACTCAAACACGTCCATTCTCTTGAAAGACTTGACTCTCCTCTGTGTTCCAGAACAAATAGATAAAGCCTTTCTTCCCCAAGCTATTGGAAAGGTTCCCATGTTTTTATCTAAGCTTTAAGCATTGCTAATTTACACACTGCTTCTCCTAAAGCAAACAGATCACGGCCTCATGAGGTATTCCCCTAGTCACATGGATTTATGGGTAATCAGCATGCAACAATGAAATGGCTACCCCCCTATTTAAGCATTACATATTGGCCTGAGTGTCATCGGGAGTGTCACTGTCCTGCTTGTCATTCAGTGTTTTACATCAATTCCTTGACATTTCTCAGCATTCCCAGTACAGCCATTGATCCTAAGGATCATTCAAATGAGGTACTAACCCTGTCTTCAGTACCATTCAGAACGTTTAAGCATTAAGAGTAACTACCAGTACACATATACATACATTCATGTTTGACTTAATAAGAGATTCATCCACTGGTCAGTAGAAGATGCTTCATTTTTCATGCTAACCACCTTGTTACAGCAAAACATTCAGCATCCAACCCTGAGGTTCACTTAGGTTGCCTTTCAGCTTACCATTAATCACTATCCAGCAGTCATATTATTTAGACTAAATATCCTCATATTGTCCCACATATTACCATTCTTCCTAAACCTTATATTTATTATTTTTGATTCTTCTATATCCTTACTATTCATTTAACCCCTTTGCTTGTTAGTGGTATAATTTTCCATTAAGTACTGGTCCAGAGCCACTTCTCAATTTTAATTTTGGTTACACTTCCTATGAATGAAATGTGTATAAGAATCTAAGGACGCATTCATAACACATTATAATGCATTCGTAAAGCATTATACATTTCACGCCCCACATGCCTTTTTCCCTTGTGTTCCGTGTGGTGTGGCACTAACGAGCCACAGCTGTACCTCGTTTAACCCTGCCTCTCTTTTCAGCCCTTGTGTGGATGATACCAGGGGCCTCTCATCTGCTCCCTCATCAGTGGTGTATATAGTGCCTCCTCATGCTGAGCTCCCCAGTCCGATCATTGTATTGCTACGTGTGATATTGCTACCTGCCTGTACTACCCAGTTTGCTCTGCACCCTGTCTTTTCTCCCAATTCACCCTACCCAATTTACCCCTCATGATCCTTTTCCTTTTGCCCTACTAGTTGTGTTTTGTTTGAAGCCCCCTTTGCTTTTCCCCACACTTGCCTTTGTTTCCATCCTTCCTGATACGTGACAATAAACATGGCTATAAATATTTATAAAAAGGCATAATACAGTGTAGTCTTGATTATTATGCATTATGAATGCTTTATGAAGCTGTCATCTATAATAAACTACCTTCATAATGCAGTAAAAAGCATCCTTAATTCTTATACTGACTATTATAATGCATTATTAAGGTATCTATTGCACATTATAGATGGCAGCTTTAAGTAACGTGGCAGCTTTAAGTAACGTGTCAGCATCCTTTCTGAACTGTCAAACATATAGGCCTACGTATTCTTTACGAGCTCCTCTAGATGTCCTCTTATACAGAAACCTAGCTAACAGAAGAAACCAGATATGGCCAAGTTAAAGCACTCTTATTGCTCAACATGACCAATACAAAAAAGGCCGAAACCAAAGCTATGCTGGCAGTAAGCACGTGAGTGTGTGGGACATTGCTGGGTAGGATCTGAGAGTCCAGGTGCTGGAACAATTACAGTCTCTCCTCCTTTAGACTCAGTTGCACACTCATATACACACCAAGTGAAAGTGGACACTCCTCTGGATGAGTGAATTACCCAGTAAGGATAAAGACTTAGAGGATCATATTCATGGGTCAGGTTCCTTCTGCTGTCTCTTACATCATTTGCTGAGCTGCCATTGTACTCCCTGACCCCCTGGCTTCCTGTTCTGCTCCCCTATAGCTACACCCACCACTTTGCTGAAGAAGTGATCACAGACAGACACACAGAGAACCTCCAGTGAGGGCCACAGATACAAAGCCCACACCTTACAGTATGACCAGCTTTTCCCCTGATTTGGTTTTAGTTTTAAAATGACAATGAACTTCCGTCCCAAATTCACTGCAATTAAAAACAATAAAATTGCAGAATTCTAAAATTAGGTGGTCCTGTAAGTGGTTTCCTTATGAGTTAAATACTCAAAAAATCTTTTTTGTATTTTTAATCATTTCCTAAAAGAAAGGTCTACACCAAACAGACGTTTTGACAATGACTCAGTCTAGCCTTTTATTTACTTTGTTATTTATTTACTGGACAAGAGCTACAATTGACTATCCAACCATCAATTCCTGTATCTGCTCATCCCATTCAGGGTTGCATGTGGCCGGGGATTTATCCCAGAAGCTACAGATACAAGGCAAAGAACAATCCTGGATGGGATATCTCAAGGCACGCGCGTGCACGCGCACACGCACACACCTCGGCATCAACAATTCAGCTCACCATATTTTTAGACTGTGGTGGGAAACAGGACAACCTAGAGGAAACCCCACAACAACACAGGAAAAACTTCACACGCAGATTTAAACGTCAGGCCCTTAGGTCTGGGGCAACAGTGCTAACCATTATGCCACCCGTGACTGACCATATTTTTTAATACAAACACTATAACACTGGGAAAAAATCTGCATCAGAAGCAGTTGCAGTTTACATTAAGATTAGAACAGTACTGATGGTTTAGCAGAATCTGTAAATTATTCTCTCCATAGACCACAGATTAGAGATGCATCGATCCGTATCGGCACCGGTCCAGAGTTATTTGACGGATCGGTTATCGGCCTTGTGTGACGATCCACGTTCTATACTTACTTACTTCGTTTTTTGGCAATCTCTAAAAAGATCCTATTTCGTGTTAAATCTATTTGTACAATCAATCGCACGACACCTCTTTCCCATTTAACATGTGTTTTTACAGCATTCGAATCAAACGCTAAAACTGCCCCTCGGTCTTTAATGCTATACAGTGGGTGGGTACGGTGACTTCCGCCTTCTGTGACGTCATGCGCATACCCTTCGCTGTACAAGGAGTGTAATGCCTTGTCCACACATACACGCCGTGAAAACTCGTGAAGATTTTAAGAAACTCCGTTTTCATCGTCGACATGTAGAAAGGGAAAACTGAGTTTTTGGCTCAAAACGTCAGATTGTGTGCCGTTGTCAACTGTTTAATGTTAGAGCATGCGCTGTTCGCTGTATACATTAGGCGGAGTTTGAGCAATGGTGGACTTAGCCGAAATAGTGCTTGTGCTAACCTTGCTCACAGGACTTCTTACATGAGTACAGATAAACGTTGAGTAACTGTCGTATTATATTGATCAACAGAGGCGTCGTAATGTGCGCCATGGTTTTCAACTTAACAGGAGTGGCAGTTAGACTTCTGCTTGGCTAACATGGTAGTACGGTTAGAGTTATAATGCCACCTGTTTTGGCATGCTTTGGACAGCGCATTTTAGCGGTTTCATGTGGACGGAAATGTTTTAGAAGACGATGTTGATGTGGACGGGGATTTTATTTTAAATGGAGGAAAAACATCGTTTTAAAAAATATCTGTGTATGTGTGGACAATGCATAAAATAAGACGTGACGATCCGGGAGTTTTTTATGCTTTTCACAGAAACCAGTAGCACAGCGATTTGCAATCTTAGTAAAATAAAGTTTTGACAGGTGGGAATAGCATTTAATGGATAATCCCACTCAACTAAGCGCACATAACTGTGCGAGACAAAAAAGGAATGGATGATTTGGGAGTCGTTAACCTGGACTGTTTTGCGAATCGCTGCAGCTTGTGATACAAGAGGGGCTGCAATTGCAACAAAGTGTAACAGCTGACACCAATGGGAGACAAATTGTGTTAAAATTTTAGCATTCGCCACTTGTGTGTACTTGCTTTGAAGATATTCATATTGAACTGCAAATGGCTCAAAAACGTTTAAAACAAGACGTTCACACGAGGTGGAACAGTACATTATTTATGTTTGTATTAGCCTAATTAAATATTTTGTCATGCATTTTTTCCATCTGTATTTTCTAGCTTAAAAAAATAATATACAAAGTATAACAAAGTAAAAACTGCTCTTGTATCGGTAGTCTTGTATCAGAATCGGATCGGAACTGAAAAAAAAATTGTGGATCGGCCCATCCCTTCTACAATACAAATTGAAAAAAAATAATATGTAAAAAATAGTGAAGTGCAACCTTTGTGTTCTAATTATAGTTATACAATTAATTTAGAAGCTGGATATAACAAGAGGATGACCAAAATAAACATATATCTGTGTATGTTTAACGTACTGTGTGTGTTTTGTTCCAGAATCCTTATCATCTCTCGACTTGTTACTCTGTAATTCTCCCATAGCAAATAATGACATATAACTGTTACATCTGCTGCACAAAACATATCCAACTAATTATCATGTTAACACAGTTCATGACTGATTGGGTGGAGAACAGTTGCCTGGGGATTGGTCAAGAAAAAAAAAAACAAGCAAACAGGAGCCAGGTTAAAACTCTGCCTGTGCCCAAACCTGAAATAAAGCCAACATACCCACAGTACCAGGGCCCAGTACGGCCTCATCCCTCTTTATGAGCTTTATGTGCTTAAATGGTATCATAACGCTGCCATTTATAAATGACTACTAGTCTAACCCAGCTGGGAGCACAAGTGCTGTTTTAACACATGTCATCATTTATTATACTTGTGGCCATTTACAGACATATACAAAAAGGAGGTAATTTATGAGTTTGCTATAAGAGTCACTGCACTGCAAAATTTAATGCAAAAAAATGTAAATTATAATGTAAAAACATAAGTTGTCAAATATTTGACTTAAAAGAACATTGAATATATTCCAGTTCACATAAAAATACAGCTTTTTCATTGATTTCTGTGCTTGGATAAGTATGTGTGCATTTTTAGATAACTCAAGAGTGTGCTCTTCAGCCTGTGTGAGTCCATAAGTGAGTCTGTCTGGCATCAGAGACACAGAAAGGTATCATCATCATTCACTGTATTTTGTTGAGTCCAATTTGCTCCTTGTGAATCATCTCAAGACCAAGGTAAACCCTTCCTCGTGAATCAATTAATCAATAGTGACATGGCACTAGATCCTTTTCCCTTCTTCATTATTTTAATTAGCCTTTTAAATGGACAATCCTCCGAGCTCCAAGCATTTCATTAGTACGTTAGAATACTCTCACAGCAGCGACATGTGGCGTGGCTGCTGGCCCCCAGGCCCTGTGATTGGCTGTCTGAAAGACTGCATGCTCCGCTGGATGACTTCTGAGAAAGTCACAGCTAATTGTAGCAATTCGTGAACTATATATAGGTTCACTCTTTATGTTCACTATTAACAAGGGCTGCTATGTTTAACCCTTATTGAACAGGACAATGCGCCCTCACACACCAAAGGAAGCACACACATTTACAGAAACATAAACACACATATACACAGCTAAGCATACATTCTAAGACCCGCATTTTCACATGCAAGGCCCCATAGTATTATTAGGGGAATTTATAATGTGTTTTGCCATCCAAAGAGTGTCCAGTTGCTGCTGGTAGCAATTTGTCAGTTATAACTGAATGAGGCTAAAGAGCGTAGCCAATAGGCAACAGGCAACAGATTACGCATTGAGGAAAATTCAAGGCCCACCTCTTTCCATGTGTCCCAATAAAGCTACACATGTGCCCTACATGGGATCACTCACTCACACCTCATCACACATCAGTGCCCCTACTGCCAGTCTGGACTCAATGAATGGGACAGAGGTGCCTTTGCTTTTATTGTTAAAATGGCAACATTTTTCCATGTTCCACCAGGTGTTGTCTGTGCCTTCAGCCCTGTAGACTGCAGCGTGTGTGTGGCTTTAGAGCAGTGCCCCAGGCCCTTTCCTCTTCTGTCGTGTTAATCATTACCTGTTCTCATACACCTCCTAAGCAGAGATGAGGGAAAGCTGCTAGATCTTAATCTTTTTTCGCTGCCGAGAAGCCCATCTTGATTACATTTGTGAATTTTGCTCTTATGAGCATGCAAGACAACCAACAAGCCCTGCACATGTAGAACAAATGAACAGGCAAGTTCAGCCTTAGTCACTGGGAAATCCTATTATGCAGAACTGATAGTAGTCAAGAAGTCTACAAATGATCCTGCGCTGTAGTTCCTGTTGAGCTGATATCCACCCCAGTAACCAATTAATAAATGTGAGTTGAGAGAGCATGTCTGCAGGACATTTGTCTAAGGCTAAATTAGAAAGATGACATTAAATCACAGGTTGCGCTACATGGAAGATAAATTCATTGATGAAGGAAGAGCGACCTAGAGGCATGCTGACAGCTGTAACATGGGCCACTTGCAGCTTGTAAGCGAGTCATCAGAGACTCCAGCGTGGCAACTGGCAGCCTTGCGTCCCGGCTCACCACGCCGATAATGAGAGTCAGACGCACAGCCGGCTGCTGGTCTGGCGAGCTTGCAACGGGCTGGCCAGCACATTGTGATTTACTCGCTTTCGGAGCTGTCACGTCGAGATCTCAATTACACACAGTTACAACACGGCTGCATACAAGCCCTGGCACGGACACAGCGCACAGATAAATCCCAATAAATATCTGCGGTTACAAACAAAAATGAACAGAGGATTCATTTTGCCCTTTAGAAGGCATGACATTAAAGTTTTTACAGTTTTGTAAAGTTCTGGCAGATTCCTTTTCTAACCTCTTACATCCAGGCACAGAGTTAATTGTGTGGCTATATGAAGTTAAATGAGAAAAAAATAACAGAAATAGAATGAGGAAATAAAAAGGCAAATAAAAGAGAGGATGGAGAAGAGGGGGAAACGACAAAAAGAAAAGTGGAAAGGTTGGAGGCAAATGAAAATGTTTAACAGAGAAGGGAGTACTGCCAGAAGACTCAGATGTGTGCAAGAGCAGTTAGTGAGCCAAAGCTTCAGATCTGCTGTAATAATAGCATCAAACTACTGTTCTCTGATCAGATCCATATGCACTTTCCTGTTAGACTTCAACATCAAATCCCCCTAAATCTGCTTTACTCAGCTTTGGTATCTAACAAGCTGACCTTCTGATCCCAGCAGCTTTACTGCATCTAGATTGATGACTATTGAGCTAAACTGTCATTTAGTTTACCAGGAATCTTAAATTATATACTGTGCTTATTAAATTACACACCCTCTCTACAGAGGAGCTGTCTACACACATAACCACATCACAGCGCCTTCTCCGTGATCCTCTCGCTTGGACCTTGTGGTTGCAATCTGGAGGGCTTTTGTAACCTTGTCTGTAACCAAACTAATCCAAATCTTTCAGTCATTACTAATATAATGATGGGACCCAGACTGAACACTGAGACTGTCCGGGAATGTGGCAACAACACTGAGTATCATTGTAGTCATTGCATAAATGTGTTAAATTGTTATGGCTGGTAATATAACTCAAGTACTGAAAGCTGATAAAACTAGAATATTACGTTCAGTAGGTAGAGTTAATCCTGCGATGAATTATTTTTTCACTGTATGTTCATCGTTTGCTGCTTGTTCAAATGGATGTGTTAAGAGCTTAAGACGGGGATGTTGACTGATTTGTTGGAAAGCCCGAGCACACAGGATTCCATAACAAAATCAGCAGATCTAACTCCAAGTTATCTGTGAAGTAAGTTAGCTAGGCTTCTTTAAGAAGCAATAATTACAGCTTGAAATGTTTGAGATGTGGAATTTCAACAAGCAAACCATCACCGTTACATTTGTCTTCACTAATGCTTTTAAATTCAACTTCACCCATTTGAGTGTTCTGAAACATCAATTTCTGTATTCCCCAGAGTTATGGAAAATATAGGAGACATATATATGGACCGTAAAACCTTATTAATTCTTTAAAAATGTTACAATTTTTGCGATTATTATTATTATTATTATTATTATTATTATTATACATTTTTAAATTTTACTGACAAACACAGTAAATGTATTTAAATGTTGTTGGGGCTGATTTTCAGTATGTCACAATTACCACTAGAACCGCCCATTGTGAAATGCAGCTGATTAACAAATAATGGATATATGTTTGCAGGAATGTGTATGTATGGTGTATGTATGTATGTATGTATGTATATGTGTGTGTGTGTGTGTGTGAGAGAGAGAGAGAGAGAGAGAGAGAGAGGGTTTACCTTACCTTATGGGGACACAATGTCTCCACAACATGGTGAATACCCATTGGTCCCCATGAAGATATGTTTACCCAACTGTGTGTGTGTGTATGTACATCTGTATATAACTTGGTTACCAAGTAAAAAAGTGGGTGCTAATGTGGGTTAAACCAGTTGAGAAGTACTGCACTTAGACACACAGACACACCCCTGCAGACGTGCAGAGAGACACATGCATAAATGTACAGTGAGCATGTTCCTCTGTGCTCCATCTCCATGCTGTCTCACTTGCTATTGATGCTCTTCGCACACAACGGAAAAGTCTGTATTTGCCCCAGACCAGCAACGCAGCAACGCATCTAAACAGCACAGGAGCTGTGAACATTAAAACAGCACTAGAGAGGCAGCTCACTTTTTACTGGATGTTGTATAAAAACAGGCATGACCTGATATAAGCTGTGGCAGACTAAGATTAAATTATTATAACTTTGAAAATGTGTAATGATCAAGGACTTAAATTAGCTTAAAAATGATACAACAGCCATTCCATGGGAACACAGTATTTCTTAAAGTGCACAACAGAAGTTTGCTAAATCTCTGAAAATGAAGACATATTTTGATTGTCATCCTCAGACGCTCATGATTGACCATAGTGGGTTTTTATAGTGGTAATATGTGGAGTCAAACCCCCCCTGCAGTGGCCTCTGTGGTCAGGCCAGTATAAAACAGCAAACCATACCAAAGCAGATCTGTCCTATTTGCTATCAAAATTATTGAGTAGCCACACACACACACACGCATACATACCCGCGTACCTGTCTAAATGGGGACCGTCCATTCATTTCTTTGGGAAAAACTCCAATCCCATCAATGACAACCTTAACCATAAGCTACCCAACATAAGTCCTTTGCCATTTTTAGTTTTTTGATTACAGTTATAGATTATTATTAAAGGGAATTTCCCCTCGTGTGGACTGAAAAAATAATCCCTACAATATCAATTTATTTATAACATTGCAGGGACAGTTGGTCCCCACAGTGTAATACATATATGACCCCCTCCACACACACACTTTCCCACAAACACACATTCAGGAACACACACAGACATATTTCTGTCCAACAGGTTGCTGGCACGGCTGAAGGCCAGTGATGCGGGCTGTTGTTGGCCGCTGAGAAGTGCTGTGTTTGTCAGAGGAGTGATTAATGACCGCACCATGATAATATGAAGGAGAGGCATATTCATCCACACAAAGAAGCACATCAAGAGTTTCAACAACCACCTCATTAACTGAGTGTCCAAGTCACCAAGCAGCACCAGCTCATTGTGCCTCCTCTATTCATTGAGTGTTTTCTCAGCGTCACTGGACAGTCTGAGCTCTCCTGTGGGCTACAGCGGGGGCCCGGCTGCTCTGCTGCACTGGCAGGGGCAGGAAAGCCAGCTGCAGCGTAACGAGCCGAGCACAGAACTACAAGCAAAGGAAGCAATGCAGACATGCAGCACTTTGGGCAATAAAATCACTGCTGTATCAGCTATGTAACCTCAACTAAACACAAACTTTCTGCCCCAAGTTTGAGCTGCAAACAAGACATGGTTTGTCTTCTGTTCTTGCCTAAAAGCTAAACAGCTAAAAGCTGTATAGTGCTGGAACTGCAACACTGCAAGACAAAAATCCAGTTCTTGTTTGTTCAATGACACTATCCATTCAATGAAAGGTGAAATAGTGAACGTCCTGGGCTTTTGTCCTCTTAGCTTTCATAAGGTTCTGAGCAAAGCTGTGCACTTCTGTCATTAACAACAGCAAATGTCTATTTTCATTATGTTTTGCTACATGTATTCATTACCTTAAAAGTGTTAGCAGGGTGCCTGTGAACTGTACAGGAGCACAGAACTGTAAGAACTGTAAGAGCATATTGACACATACTCATGAAAAGCAGTCAGTAAGGTAGTCAGTCACACACTCATACACACAACGGTATGGTGGAGATGAATGGACTTCTGGAGCAATGCATAGAAAAACTTGTGGCCTTCCAGTAAGTCAACAAACGTATTTGCACACGACAAACATGATGCTAAGTGCTTTATAAAATGTAATTATATGTTAAAACAGACAGGAAAAAAAAGTTCCAATATTGAATGTTCCATTTTCTGTTGTTAACCAGTATGTTTGTTAAATTTCTCATAAGGTGTAACGTACAAATGTTTGAAGTCAGAGAAATACATGTTGATAATTAACCTAAATGGATTTAGTTTTGATGAGCAACACACTGAGAGTAGAAAAATCAAAGGTAAATAACCCCTTTTTTGATAGGCAAGCTAACAACAGGTGGAAAACGAGATAAAACAGTTGTGAAGAAACTTCACAGAACAAAAGAAGTTTTCTGTTCCACTTGCAAATGTGTCCCTCCTGGTTATATAAGAAAGAAACAAAGTGAGCTATGCAAGCAACTACAAATGAAGAAGCCTGGCACCATGATAAATGATAAAGAATGCAAGATGGACATGGAGACATTTCTCTCTTTAACATGAGGTGAAGAGTTCAAAGTCTTTTTATAGGATATAGATCATACAGCCATTGTTTAACAGTGATAACAATGAGGCGACGGTGCTGCTGCCCTGTCCAGGCTTGGGGCCTTCACTGTGGTACGCATGCCAGGGTTATCTTCATAGGATATAGATCATATAGCCATTGTTTAGCACTGTTAATAATACTGAGGCCATGATGGTGCTGCCCTGTCCAAACCTGGGGCCCTCACACATGCCAGCATTATTTTTTTACTCTCACTACAGCGACATAAGCTTCATTTCTCTGGGGAAAGGGGTGATAAAACAACCTTGTGACACAGAGAAATCACTAGTCTCTAAGTGCTCGTGAATATTACAATAGCGCTCCTGTCATGGCACTAAGAGCAGCGAAGGCCTGTTACTTCCTCATTTAAGGAGATAAAGAATGAGCGAGGAAAGTGCCAGAGTGAATATATGAAGCAGCCCATCATAAATCAATTCCATCACCATGTTCATGTCGGAAATTTAATGAACTACCCTGGGCTTTTTATGCCTCTTAGATCTCATCCAGTGACCACTTGGTAGCAGCTCTGAGGAGACGTCACTGCCTCCGCCACTAAATCTTCGCCCAGCCATCGAGGACAAAATGTCCTTTATTCATGGGCTATTTAGGAGATCCAGATTTATTAGTGGGTATTATCTAACAAAAGGAACTTGAGGACCAGGGGGGGACCTGCTTTAACACTCTCCCATCAGCAGACTGAGGTCTGGGGGCTGAGAAGGTCAGGATCTTGCCCTTGTTGTTAGCTTGGAAGTAAAATCGCATCCTGCTCCCTGGCGTCTGTCTTGATGCTGGGAAGGGACACTGTCTGACAACAGCAGACGCTAATGATTTGGGGCTGCTGTCTGGCATGTTACTCTTACCAATCTGCACACATATGAACATCACCGATGTTGTACTGCTGTGTAGCTCTGCACTCAGAGTCCTGAACAGAGAGCATGGTGTGCAACTTCTCGAGTGCTAGTGTCAGGGAAGAAAGATGGCAGCATGTGAGCAACCTCAAGAGTCACTCAGGAACGTCAGTGACTCAGCCTCCCAGGTTTTCTGGTCAGATCTGCCGTCAGATAGTTCAGTAATGCCCTTACCACATAAATACTAGACAGGATTCTCTATTCTCCAGTATTCACTTAAATGACATCTGTCCACCCCACACCTCAGCTCCAGACTGGCAAAGATGTCTCAATCTTACAGCAGCCATGACTGGAAAGCTTCCAGAGACCTATCCTCTCCTACTGAGAAGTGTTCTGAGTTCATGGACTTTCAATGACCTGGCTGTGACCCCCCAGTCCCGCCCACCTCAAGACACACTCCTCAGTCATCCCGCAGTGTCTTTGTGTTTCACATTATTCCAGCAGCTCAGTCTCTCCAGAGTCATGGACCTATCTTAGGATTCACTCCCAACTGACAACTGCTGCTTAACCAAGCAGTGCCGACCTTCTAGACTGTCAAAGACCATGGAAATCTCTCTAGTGGGCTTAAGTACTATACTAGTCCTAGCATTGCAGAAGCAAACTTCCCAGGTAACCCTGTACTGGAATATTGAGTAATGCATTGTCATTTTTGCCATCATCACCATCAAAATTAAATCATGCAAAATTAAGTGCCTGCAATGAAAAAACAAAAATGCCTTGTTTGAAAAGCACACATGCCGTAGAGATAGAGAGTTTTCTGCTGGTTTCTGATTGATATGAAAGACCCAGGGAGTGCCAGCATGTGTCAAGCAAACTTTCATTAAATAGCAGATTAATTACTGAATTTCATCTTGCTTAAGAACTTATTTAGTGTTTAAAGTTCCACAGATAAGCGTACATCAAACGGACATGAGTATTTGCGTACTTAATGTGCTGGCTGTTATCAGGGATCGCCAGGAACTGGCCTACATGTATCTTGTTGTTTATTCTTCTTTTGAGTGGCACTGACGCAGGAGGGGAACGTGCAGCCGGCCTGAACCCCGCTGCCACGCTGCTGCTGGACCGAAGCCACGTCTTCAGCACTTACATTCTGCATTCTCCCTCACCCCCTGAGGTCCATCCATGCGCATATTATCATCCATAATGAAAACTAAAATTAAAATAAGAAAACATATTCATGAACTAAAATAAAATGATACAAAAATAAACCAATCTGCAACTATATGAAAAATAAAAATACTGCAATAATTTGAATTTCTTTAATTATTTTGAACGATTTGCCCATTTTAAGTGCATTAGTACATGTGCTGTATATTTATGTATTATTCTCTAAAGATCAACACTGTAAAACAGCACTAAAACTTCCAGTCTATCCTTAGAAATCAAATTACTAAAACATACACTGAAACTGAAATATATTAAAAACCAAGTATAAATATATATTAAAAATAAAAACTAATAAAACCACACTGAAAACTGAATTCCAAATGAACATTGAAAATAATTGCTATTTACTGAATCAGTCACTCGTTTGGCAAAACTTTAAACAGCGCTTACCTAGTTAGACAAAATTTGCACATCTTTTTGCAAAACTCAAAACACATTCTTATTCATCAGAGCACATTTTACACAAAACAGAAATGCGTTAAGCGCAGCCAGCACACAATGGGCATCATCTAAATACAATGACTCAAAATACTCAAAAAACTGTTGATAAATGTTTTTAAACATGAGAAGAAGCCACAGAAGCCAAAAAGTGACTAGAACACAGAATGCGTGCTGCATGAGAGTGCAACTGCCATAGGTGGGTTGAATTTCGACGTCAAGGTATCGCCCAGCAAGGGAGAGCATTTCTTGTGATGTAGATTCTCTGTCCTGATCCAGCCCTGAGACATGGTTTTTACTTGACTCTGGCTTGGCAGTTGCACAACATTTTACTGTAATATACCTCACATTTGCATTTTTTACTTTGCTCTTTACAGTAACTTTTCTGGAGTACTGAATACTGCAAACATTGCATATCGATTAAATATAAATGTATTATTATTAGTAGAGATGTAACAATACACTCATCTCACAATTCAATACGATTCTGTGTTCACAATACCATTTTCTCTTGAATTTTTAACAGAATGAGCTGCAGATAAATTTATTTCTTTATCTTTCTAAACTGTGCAAAGCGTGTCTTCTTAACAGTGCAACTGAAATTGAATAAAATACTGTTTAAAAAAAATCCCAAATAAAAATATATTAAAAATCTTCAAATAAAGGGTAAGGCACCTTTATAATGCTTTTATATTGCATTCATAAAACGTTCATACATATCATGAATGTATATCTTTACATTCTAACATCCCTTAACAGCTGTAATATACATTAATAACAAACATTATGTATATATAATTATGTGTAATTGTATAACCATGTAATGTTTGTTATTAATGTATATTAAAGCTGTTAAAGGATGTTAGGATGTTAAAGTTTACTTGCATGCTGCTTATGAATGTTCTATGGATGCATTATGAAGGTGCACTCAATATAAAGCGTTACCAAATAAACTAAGGCTTGCATGTGCAGCTTTTTAGCGTGATTTGCCCTTTTAATAATCTCTGCTCTGGCGGTGGTGAACTGAGCTCACTGTGGTGCAGGTGGACATGCTGAAGCATGTTCGTTGTGCTATTTGTGTATGTCTTTTACAATGTTTGCACGCATTTTTTGTCTTGTCTATACTCCCCTCACCGTTCTCGATTTTGATCACGGGAAAGCTAAAATGCTGCCACACCGGCGATCTAAGATCGGGGCGGGGTGGGACGGCAGGTGCCCTCAATTTCAAATTCGTTCGCATTCGGTCAAAACCAAAACTAAACTTACGACATCGACGTGAATACGCAGTGACATCTGACGTCTTCAAATCAAATGTAATATTACACCAGTTTTTCTGTTACGTAAAGTACCATGAAGTACTCCTAAAGTAGCGATTCATTTTATTCAGTTTTATGTTTCTGTTCCTGCAAATATAATTAGTTTTTTATGTACACTTTAAGCATTTATAACGTTGTATCTTTCAATAAACTACGAGCACCGGACGCAATTCTCAGCAGCCTTTCAGAGAACACCAACACAGAAGTCATACAGAAACACTATTTGTTATTGTTAAGTGAATACGATATATGTAAAGCACAACAAAAATTAATGATTAATGAGCAGTTGTGATGATGGAGCTGGTGAAGCATTATAATCAACGCTATAATGCCTTATGACTGTCAATACAAGATGCTTTATTAAGTCTTATAATGCATTATGGACATTTGTAACGCATTATCAAGCTATCTACAGTGTATTACAGAAGAGAGCTTCAAGTAATGTGATACAATAATCATGTGGGACATATGATAGTACAGATTGATCGAGATGTAGCCTACTTAGTTATCCACTTCAAAAAGGAGAACCAATGTCTCCTGATCAGCATTCATGCTCAAAGAAGCTGAAAACTGGGCAAATACAATGGTCTGGGGGGTGTTCCACAAAGCAAGATTTCACAGTAGGCTGGTTAACTTAAGCCAAATGTGATAACTGTGCAATCGGAGGAAAGGTAAGTGACACTCCTATTGGACAATCATTACATTTGACTTAAGCTGTCTGGCTAATGAAGAAATCAAACTTTGTGGAAGATTGGGATCAGCAGTATGTGGGGCAGCAAGATCAGAGTTGTACTAGTAGTGGTTGAAGCTCTTGACACTATCAAAAACAAGAATGTCTGGTCACCATACAGAAGATCATGCTGAACTAATTATCTTAGGTCCCTTGTTGGGACAAGAACTACCCAGTCGCCACCAGGAAGACAAAGAAGATAATAATAATAATAATAATAATAATAATAATAATAATAATAA